>JAKCPB010001878.1:0-64191 GCA_021442155.1 Cymbidium sinense
TTATTTTTTTTTGCTTTTTTATGGTTTAGGGTTTAGGGTTTTTTATTTTTTTTGATTTATTTAATTTAGAGTTTTGTTTATTTTTAATTTAGTTTTTTGGTTTTATCTTTGGGGTTTAAGTTTTATTTAGTTTATTTTATTTTTATTTAGGTTTAGATTTTAGTTTAGTTTGTTTATTTATTTTATTTAATTTAGTTTTAGTTTTATTTTATGTTTAGGTTTAGGTTTAGATTTTAGTTTATGTTTTTATTTTTATTTTTATTTTTTAAGGGTTTATTTTAGGTTTAGAGTTCAAGTTTTACTTTGATTTAGGGTTTCTAGTTTTTTTTAAACAGAGAACAAATTTAGATTCAACCTTTCTTCTTTTAAATATCATCAACCAAGTAACACACCAAAGATTTTCATTCATTTTTAAATCACAAAATGCATATCTAAATTTTATGTTCTTTTCTAAGGTTTTGTATTTTCTTTTTAGTTTTTATATTCAAAACTAAATCATTAAAAGCATCATCTAATTCATCATAAGATATATCATTACATACCTCTTGAGAATCTAAGTCAGATTCTCCATTTGCCATAAGACATATGTTGACCTCTTCATCGGATGAGAAAGTACTTGATTCATTTGAATTTGGATTGGCCCATAAAGCCTTCTTCTTCTTCTAATGGTACTTTTTTCTCTTTCATATTTTTTCTTCTTTCCACATCAATCTCTTTCTTCTTTTATTAGACAAGTTCTTGACAATCACCCTTATGTGTCCAGGCTTTTTACAATGGTAGCAAATGATCCCTTCACCTACAAGAAATTTCTTAGTTTAAAATTTATAGTTTTAAAATTTTTTATACCTTTGATTCTTCTTAGCAAGTTCCCAAGCCTTTTGGATAGCATGACCACCTCATCACTATCACCATCCGAGCTTGAGGTGTTATGCTCATCACTATCATCAACTTATAATGCAATGGCTTTTCCTTTCTCCTTCTCCCTTTTTGTTGAGTTATCCATCTTATCCCTAAGCAATAACTTCATGTGCTATCAAAGAACCCAAAAGGATCAAGTGGATAAGTTGATAAATCTTAGCTTCACTAATAGTTACTTTAGCTTCCCATTCTTTTAAAGACATCTAAGAATCTTATAGACTAAGTCTTGATTCCTATATGTTTTCCAAGAGAATGCAATGTGTTAATTAATTTTCATGAATCTAGTATACATATCGAAATAGATTCGTAAGGAGACATATGAAATAACTCATATTCATGAACAAGTCTATTTATGTGAGCATCTTTAACTTCACTAGTTCCTTCATAAGTTATAATGAGTTTATCCCATATTTCTTTTGTTGTACTTAACATAGAAATTTTAATGTAATCATCAAGTAATAAAGCATAATGTAAAGTATTTCAAGCCCTAGCATTTAATTCATCAATTTCTTCCAGCTACAGTCCATTCCTCAAAAGGTTTTTCTACTTTAATGCCATTTACTTCTACTATGGGTGTATGATATTGATGTGTCAACATATACCACATGTGTGCATCTTGACCTCTTAAAATGTACTAATTCTATTTTTCCAATAATCAAATGATACAATATCTAAAAGTGGAGGTCTATGAGTGGATTGTCCCTCGGTAGTGAACCCTTTGGGAAATGTGCCATAGTGGAAAGATTTACTCTTGGATGTTAAGCCAAGAAAAGATCCTAGGCTCGACCAATCAGAGTCACTATAGCACCCAAGAGCTGGGTTGAGGGGTGAATTGAAATATTAAAATTTTAAAAGTTAAATCTTAAATTTTAAGTTTTAGTAAAATTAATTTTGATTTTATAATGACAAGATACAATTCTTAATGCTACAAAAATAAAAGTACAAGAAAGAGAGACAATAAAGACATTTTTATGTGGTTCAGCCAAACCCTAAAATCGGTCTATGTCCATGCCTAGCCACCCATGGCTAGGAATCCACTAAATGCAAAATATCTTATAAATAGTACTCTCCTATAACGGGGTGAGTACAACCCCTACAATAATATGTAGTCTCCTATAAAGGGGAGTTTAACCCAATATAAATTTTATAGCATGAAAAGAAAAATACAAAATAATAAATTTTGATAAAATATATCTCATAAAATATACCAAGCTATCCAATTCAAAAGTGATCTCACAACTTATAAATGATCACTTTACAACTTACTAATTTGGCAAGATAGAATGCTCACTTAATTTTGATAAAAAATATTAAATAAATATCTTAAAGTGATTTTTCTAAGATGTGTATGTTATTACAATTTGTAGATTAATATAAAAATTATTTCAAAATAAATTCACAATAGTCTATTGCATAATAAATTAAATTTCAGCAAGGAATAATTTTAAGTTTAAGAGAAACTATAACTAGTATGTATATAATAGTGCAAGAAAGATTACCTTTCTACTAAACTTCCTTTTTCTTAATTATTAAATAATGAAAACAACAAGCTTTACTAAATTTTAGTAAGATAAAATTCATAAAATAAAGGATATTAGTTGAAATAAAATGATAAGTGACAAATAAAATAATTTAATTTTTATAAATTTTTATTTTGATAAAGAAACTTTATTTATAATAGATCTAGCATATACTCTAAAATTCCAGAAATAATTTATTTTATTTTAACCAAAATGAAGCTTTTAATTAATACAACTAATCACAAAATACTTAAATAAAATTAGTATATGATAGATTTAAGTAAACTAGCAAGCTTTTAATTAAAAAGAGAGATCTAGCAAATATGAAAATAATTTAATCACAATAAATTAATTTGAAATGCTTAAAATATACTTCTAAAATAGATCTAAGAATAAATTATCTTTTAAATAAGACTAATGAAGAAATATTTCAAGAAACCAAATAAAATTTGTAGGAAGATAAAAATTTCAACAAGTTGAAATACATCCTACAAACTATCATAAGAGTTTTACACAAAAATAATGATTGAAGAAACTTTGAAGTGAAAAACATAGACTTTGATGTCCAAAGACTAATCCACCAAAAAAGTATAAATTGGAAAGAATAAATAGATGGTGAAAATAGTATGAACAACTAAAAAGGGATTAAGATCAAGAAAACAAACTCAAGTAATTTGATAAAGCTTGCATAGTTGAAGATGTTGAAGCTTCCAAACCAAGGATTTGATCTTGCAATATTTGGAGAACACTTGGATGGAAAATCTAGGAAATTTTCTCTTAGATTTGGAGGGATTTAGAATTTGAATGAGGAATGCTTTCATGAAAAATGAGTGCTATTTATAAGCAAGAAGGTCATTTTGAATTATTTCAAAATTATATTATTCTAACATCATTTTATCATGTAATAATTTAATATTCAATAAAAATATAATTTATATTAAATAAATATTAAATTCAAATAGCCAAAATTTAGCCATTCACATGGGTAAGTCAAAATAATCAAATATCTCTTAATATATTCAAAGCATGTAGAATGCATTCATTATTAAAATCAGCTAATGTTTGAAAAGTCATAATAAATTCAATTGTAATCAAACGTGGGTCATGTAACCGATTAAAGGAAAAATCCAATGAATCTTGGAGATGAAATTAGATATAAATTCCTTGATTATAAAATGACTTTAGCTAAAATACAAAATTCCACATATTTTATTAATTTTGAAATATGACATTTAAATATTATGATATAATTTATATATAATCATACATATGTTAGTTATCTTATAACCTTAAAATTAAATTAAAATATTTAATTATATTAAGTATATCCACTAATTACACTTAATTGTAATATTTATTATCTTTATTAGACAATTAAAATGCTATGTATGAAACATACAATTGAATGTTAATAGATAGAGATTTATATAAATTAACCTCATTATCAATATTTAAAAAAATAAAAATAATATGGTAAGTTGTGAACAAATTGATTCATGTCAATGAACTCATATGAATTTTTAAGATAGTATAAATGCATATGACCTAAAATATTGTATCTTGAGCTTCACATTATCCATTTTGTTCTATCTTTCATTCTTCTTTTTGCAATTTTCTCAAATATGAGATGTATTGATATGTAATTAGCCATTAATATATTTGAAACACATAAAACATATTAGAACATCCAAGTATTTATTTGTTATCACTAAAATTGATCGATTGAACATCCAATGGGTTTAGGGATGGTTTGGTTTTGAGTTTAGGGTTAGGTTAGTTTAGGATTTTAGGTTTGTGATTTAGATTTGTGGTTTTGTTCAGGTTAGGTTTTTAGTTTGGTGGAGGGATTTAGGGTTTAAGGTTTATGATTTAGTGTTTAGGTCATAGGGTTTAATTTTTTTAAAAATTAAGTAAACTGGTAGGATTAGGTTTATTTAGTTTAATTTATATTTATTTTAGTTTATTTTATTTTTTATTTTTATTTAGGTTTTTTTTATTTAGTTTAGTTTATTTATTTTAAGTTTATTTATTTTAGTTTAGGCTTTTTTATTTTAGTTTATTTTTTTAGGTTCTAGTTAATGTTTATTTTTTTTTAGTTATATTTTATTTCATTTTTTTTTATTTAGGTTTCATTTTTTTTATTTTTTTTGGATTAGGTTTCTTTATTTTTTTTTAGGTTAGGTTATGTTATTTTAGTTAATTTTAAGGTTTTATTTTTTTTTAGTAGGTTTAAGTTTATTTTTTATTTTATCTTTATTTAGTTTGGGTTAAGATCAATTTATTTTATGTTTAGATTTAACTTTATTTATTTAAGTAGCATATTAGTGCAGATTTATCTTATTTTATCTTTTTAGTTTTCAATTTGGCTCATTTTACTCATTTATTTTATTTTTTTGGTTTATTTAAGATCTGTTTTGGGCCTTGGGTGGTTTGGGTTTGGCCTGGCTCAGGGTTTGTGGCTCAGGTTAGTTGGGGTCAGTGGTGGCCTGTGGCCTGGGCTGATTCTGAGGCTCAGGGCTCAGTTTGTGTGGCCTAGTGGCTTGGGCCTAGGCTGTATAGGTTGGGTGGCTCAGGTCACTAGGTGGGTTTAGATCTAGGGTTTAAGATGGTCAGGGTTGGGCTTTAGTGTGGCCTAGGGTTGTGGTCTGTGGTTGTCATTTATGGTCTAGTTTGGGCTAATCTGAGTTAGTTTTTATTTAGGTTTTATGTTTTTTTAAAAAATTAAGTAAACCGACAGTTTATTTATTTAGTTTATTTTTAATTATTTATTTTATTTATTTAATTTAGGTTTTTTTATTTTAGTTTATTTTTTTTTAGGTTATTTATTTATTTTTTAGTTTAATTTTATTTTATCTTATTTTTTTTTAGTTTTATTTTTATTTTTTTTAGGTTTAGGTTTTATTTAATTTTTTTTTTAGGTTTAGGTTTTTATTATTTTATTTTAGGTTTATTTCTATGTATTTTTTTTTAGGTTTAGTTTTTATTTTAGTTTATTTTATTTTATCTTTTAGGTTTAGGGTTTAGGTTTTATTTATTTTTAGTTTAGTTTATTTTTTAGGTTTAGTTTATTTTATTTTATTTTATTTTAGTTTAGGGCTGAATTTTATTTTTTATTTATTTTAGTTTATTTTTATTTATTTTATTTTATAGTTTTTTAATTAGTTTTAATTTTATTTATGTTTTTTATTTTTAGGTTTATTTTATTTTATACTTAAGTTTAGGTTTTTATTTATTTTATTTTATTTTATTTTTTATTTTTAATTTTATTTTATTTTTAGGTTTAGGTTTTAGTTTAGGTTTTTATTTTATTTTATATTATTTATGTTTATATTTTTTATTTATTTTCTTTTTAGGTTTTATTTAGTTCAGGTTTTGATTTGTAGGTTTTTAGGGTTTAGGGTTTAGGGTTTGGGGTATAGGGTTAAGGACTTAGGGTTGTAGGTTTTAGGGTTTAGGGTTTAGGGTTTAAGGTTTAGGGTTTGGGTTTAGGATTTATGGTTTAGGGTTTGGGGTTGTTTAGGGTTTAGGGTTTAGGGTTTAGGGTTTAGGTTTAGTGTTTAGGGTTTAGGATTTAGGGTTTAGGGTTTTTTATTTATTAATTTCTTAATTTCTCTTTAAATTAAGTAAATCAACAGGTTTAGATTTATTTAGTTTAATTAGTTTTTTTAGTTTATTTTATTTTTTATTTTGTTTAGGTTTATTTCTAATTTTATTTAGTTTAGTTTATTTATTTTAGGTTTATTTATTTTAATTTAGGTTTTTATATTAGTTTATTTTTAAGGTTTATGTTTAGGTTTAGGTTTATTTTTTAGTTTAGTTTTATTTTATTTTTATTTTTTTGGTTTAGGTTTTATTTTTTATTTTTAGGTTTAGGTTAAGGTTTTAGGTTTTTATTTTAAGTTTACTTTTAGGTTTTATTCTCTAGGTTTAGGTTTAAGTTTATTTTAAGTTTATTTTATTTTATTTAGTTTAGGTTTAGGTTTAGGTTTAGCTTATTTTAGCTTTAGGTTTAGGTTCTATTTATTGTAGTTTATTTTATTTTAGTTAAGGTTTATTTTACTTTTATTTTAGGTTTAAGTTTTTTTTAGTTTATGGTTTAGGTTTTATTTTTTATTTATTTTTAGCTATATTTTTTAGGTTTAGGTTTTTATTCAATTTTTATTTTATTTTATTTTAGGTTTAGTTTTTATTTTATTTAGTTTTTTTTTTTATTTTAAGATTATTTTTTATTTAATTTTGGTTTTATTTTATTTTATTTTAGTTTTTAATTTTTCATTTTATTTTAGGTTTAGGTTTTAACAGGTTTTATTTCATTTTTTATTTAGATTTAGGTTTATTTATTTATTTTATTTTTAGGTTTTATTTAGTTTAGGTTTAGGTTTTTGGTTTTTAGGGTTTAGGGGTTAGGGTTTATAGTTTAGGGTTTAGGGTTTTAGGGTTTACGATTTAGGGTTTATGGTTTAGGGTTTTAGTGTTTTTGGTTTAGGGTTTTGTATTTAGTGTTTAGGGTTTAGGGTTTAGGGTTTAGGTTTAGGGTTTAGGTTTTAGGTTTAGGTTTAGTTTAAGGTTAGGTTTAAGTTTAGTTTAGGGTTTAGTTTATAGTTTTAGTTTACTTTAGGTTTAAAGTTTAGGTTTAGGGTTTAAAGTTAGGTTTAGTGTTTAGGTTTAGTTTGGTTAGTGTTTAGGTTTAGTGTTTAATTTATTTAAGTTTTGATTTAGAGTTTAGAGTTTAGGTTAGTTTAGAGTTTAGGGTTTAGAGTTTTAGGGTTTAGGGTAAGTGTTTAGTATTTATGCTTTAGGGTTTAGGGTTTACAGTAGGGGGTTTAGGGTTATAGTGTTTAGGTTTCTTTAGGGTTTGGAGTTTAAGTTTAAGTTTAGGGTTTAGGGTTTAGGGTTAGGGTTAGGGTTAAGGTTCATAGTTTAGGGTTTAGGGTTTAGGATTTAGAGTTTAGGGTGTTTAGGGTTTGGGTTTTGGGTTTAGGGTTTAAGATTTATGGTTTAGGGTGTTTAGGGTTTAGGGTTTAAGGTTTATGGCTTTTTTATTTAATTATTTATTTTTTATTTTTATTAAGATTAAGTAAATGAGTAGATTTAGATTTATTTAGTTTATTTAAGTTATATTTTAATAATTTTAGTTTATATTTATATTTATGTTTATTTATTTTATTTAGTTTAGTTTATTTATTTTAGGTTTATCTATTTTAGTGTAGGTTTTTTTATTTTAGTTTATTTTTTTATTTAGGTTAAGGTTTATTTTTTTTGTTTACTTTATTTTTATTTTATTTTCTATGTTTAGTTTTAATTTATTATTTTTATGTTTAGGTTTATGTCTTTAGGGTTTAGGGTCATGGTTTATGGTTTAGGGTTTAGGGTTTTAGAGTTTACAATTTAGGGTTAGGGTTTAGGGTTTAGAGTTTAGGATTTAGGGTTTAGGGTTTAGTGTTTAGGCTTTAGGGTTTAGGGTTTTTAGGTTTTATGGTTTAGGATTAGCTTAGGGTTTAGGGTTAGTTTAGGGTTTAGGGTTTAGGGTTTAAGTTTAGGATAAGGGTTTAGGATTTAGGGTTTAGGGTTTGGGTTTAGTTTAGGTTTGGGTTTAGGTTTAAGTTTTAAGTTTACAATTTAGATTAGGGTTTAGGGTTTAGAGTTTAGGATTTAGGTTTAGGGTTTAGGTTTAGTTTAGGTTTTAGTTTTATAGTTTATTAAGGTTTAGGATTTAGGTTTAGGGTTTAGGGTTTAGGGTTTTAAGTTTAGGATAAGGGTTTATGATTTAGGGTTTAGGGATTGGGTTTAGGGTTTAGGGTTTTAGGGTTTATGATTATTTAGTGTTTTGGGTTTAGGGTTTAGGGTTCACATTAGGGTTAGCGTTTAGGGTTTAGGGTTTAGGATTTAGGGTTTAGGATTTAGGATTTTATTTAATTTTGTTTTCTTAAGTTTAATAAGTAAGTCGATGAGTTTGATTCATTTAGTTTATTTTATTTATTTTAGTTTATTTTATTTTTATTTTTTATTTAGGTTTATTTTTATTTTTATTTAGTTTATTTTAGGTTTATTAATTTTTGTTTAGATTTTTTTTAGTTTATTTTTTTTAGTTTAGGTTTAGGTTTAGATTTATTTTCTTAGTTTAGTTTTCTTTTATTTATTTATTAGGTTTTGGTTTTTTATTTTTATTTTTAGGTATAGGTTTAGGTTTTATTTTATTTTTTGGTTTATGTTTAGGTTTAGTTTTATTTTAAGTTTTATTTTTTTAGTTTAGGTTTAGGTTTATTTTTTTGTTTATTTTATTTTATTTTGGTTTAGGTTTAAGTTTTGGTTTAATTTATTTTAGTTTAGTTTATTTTAGTTTAGGTTTATTTTATTTTGTAAATTTTATTTTTATTTTAAGTTTAAGGTTTTTTTAGCTTAGGGTTTAGCTTTTATTTTTTATTTATTTTTAGGTTTATTTTTTTGGTTTGGGTTTTTTATTTTATTTTTAGTTTATTTTATTTTATTTTAGGTTTAGTTTTATTTTATTAAGGTTTTATTTTTAACATTATTTTCTTTTAGTTTAGTTTAGGTTTTTTATTTTATTTTAGTTTTATTTTTTATTTTATTTTATTTTATTTTTTTAGGTTTAGGTTTAGGTTTAGGTTTCGTTTAGTTTTTTATTTTATTTTATTTTATTTTTTTATTTTGTTTAGGTTTAGTTTTTTTATTTATTTTATTTTTAGGTTTATTAAGTTTAGGTTTAGGTTTTTTAGGTTTTAGGTTTTTAGTTTAGGGTTTAGGTTGGTTTAGGTTTAGGGTTTAGGGTTTAGGGTTTAGGGTTTGGGGTTTAGGGTTTAGGTTTTAGGGTTTAGGGTTTAGGGTTTAGGGTTTTTTGGGAAAAGTTAAATTTTATTACCATAAAGGAAAAGATATAATGTCCTTAATAAAGCTCAAAGTTTTACTCTGAGCTACAAGAAACCTAAAAGCAAAACCCCATCTAAGTACAATAGAAAGGAAAATAATAGAAAAATAAAAATAATTATAATAACCAAAAAAAATATGAGAAAAAAAGACAATAAAGACATGAAAGCGGTAAAGGACTAGTCAACTTGATCCTTTGAAAGCAAGATAGATCCACAACAACAATAGTTGAGTTAGAGTAAAGCTATTCCATCTATGAGTTCCAACCTACAAAGAATTCGCAAAACACTACAAAGGCAATAATCATAGCTTAGGGAAAAGGATAAAGTAAACAATTTAGAGAGTTGAGAAAGAGAAGGCTCAAATCTAAGATCACTTCAAGTGGCAACAATACATATGAGCATCCAAACTTCACGAGAAGGGTTATAGTCATATGTAATGCTATCAACCGAGAGAATATGAGGAAACATTAAGGCCATCATAGCCATCATACATGATATAAGCAAACCATCCAAGGTAAAATAGTCCATAGAGATCCGGTCTGCGCAAATAAATAGAGAAAGAAAGAAACCGGTGTAACCCACCAACCAAAACCCACAACCAATCACATAAAGCCAACAACCCAGTTATAGTAGGATTAGTGGCCATGCTAAAAAACCAAGTAACTCCAAAGCCACCACCAAAAGGAAGAGAAACACAAAAAAGAGCGTCGACATGAATAAGGGAAATAACACAACCCAACAAAAGTCCCAAAGCCATAATAATAATAATGACTATCTGCACTAGCAATCAATCAAGGGCAAAACCTCCACCCAAATAGCAAAATAAGAATATAAGTAGCACCAGAGAGGAAATCCATAGGAGACCAAGATGGCATCCAAAAATTACCATCAAAACCACCACCAAGGCAGCAAGAAACACAACAAATCTAGCACCACCGATCAAGAGGCAAATATCAAGAAGCAAGGACTATAAAATAAGTAAGATGGATTCAATACCAATAGCCAACAAATCCCAAGACACCAAGCGCATCCAAGGCAAGATAGCATCTAATCCCAAGTCGCCAAGCCCAAGAGAGCCATAACCAGCCCTTAGCAAATAAAAGGCCAATCAGGAGGCGACTACCAACAAAGCGTAAGATAGACAAAAACAATCACAACCATCTCCCCAGAAACAAAACCCAAGTCTAAAGAAAAAAACCACAAAGTTTATCCTCATACCAATCAATAAATAAACAATAATAAAAGAATACACCAACCAAACCAGGAAAACAACCAAAAAGAATTGAAAAAAAATCAAAGCTAAGCAAATCTTAAGAGACCAATAGGCACCCAACAACCAATCATAGCGTGAAGTTCAATTGATAAAGGGAGCGACCAAAATAAAAGTTTAACCCAATATAGAGCCCAAAATGGGGAAAGAACAACAACAGGCATAGCCACAACCCACTAGAGATCTCAAAATAAGAAACAAAATTGGTAGTCACTTGTTAGACAAAAACTAAAGTATAAAATGCCAAAGAAAAAAACCACATGTAAATCGAGAAAAGGAATAAGGCTAGGGAAATAAAGCCCCTTCAAACCCTATAGAGTAGAAAATCACCACAAAAAGAAAATAGGAGGGCAACAACTAGAAAAAAATACCTCAATCCACAAGGGAGGAAAACCAACCTGAAGCTAAGTGAAACCAGGAAGGAGAACATCAACCACCAAAAAGCCCAAAACTAAGCCAAAGTAGAAGAGACCAACAATAGCCATGAAAAAATGACCACACAAAATAGTTAGGCGGAAGAAGCAAATTAGCATCAAATAGAACCAACCATAAAGTTCAATTCAAATAAGGTAATAGCCAAAACCAGAAACCCATCAATTAGTGTAGGGGTAGGCCAAAATCAAGCTAAACCAACAGAGACCCCCAAAACCCAACATGCACAAGTTTAGTTTTATTTTTTAGGTTTAGGTTTATTTTTAGTTTATTTTATTTTATTTAGGGTTTAGGTTTAGGTTTAGGCTTTGTTTATTTTAGGTTTAGGTTTAGGTTTTATTTATTTTAGTTAGTTTATTTTAAGGTTTTATTTATTTTAGTTTAATTTATTTTATTTAGTTTAGGTTTTGGTTTAGGTTTAGTTTATTTTAGGTTTAGGTTTAAGTTTTATTTAATTTAGTTTAGTTTATTTTAGTTTAGGTTTAGGTTTATTTTATTTTATTTATTTTAATTATTTATATATTTTAAAATTAAGTAAACCGGTAGGCTTAGATTTATTTAGTTTATTATTTATTTATTATAGTTAATTTTATTTTTATTTTTATTTAGGTTTATTTTTTATTTTTATTTAGTTTAGTTTATGTATTTTAGATTTATTTATTTTAGTTTTAGTTTTTTATTTTAGTTTATTTTTTAGGTTTAGGTTTAGGTTAAGGTTTATTTTTTTAGTTGAGTTTTTTTTTAGCTTTTGGTTTTATTTTTTATTTTTAGGTTTAGGTTTAGGTTTTTATTTTATTTTTTTATATTTAGGTTTTAGGTTTTTATTTTAGGTTTGTTTTTAGGTTTTATTTTTTAGTTTAGGTTTATGTTTATTTTTAGTTCATTTTATTTTATTTAGTTTAGGTTTAGGTTTAGGTTTAGGTTGAGGTTTATTTATTTTAGTTTAGTTTGGTTTAGTTTAGGTTTAGGTTTATTTTATTTTGTTTATTTTAGGTTTTGGTTTTTTCTTAAGTTAGGGGTTTAGGGTTTGGGGTTATGGGTTAGGGTTTAGGGTTTAGGGTTTGGTGTTGTAGGTTTAGGGTTTAGCATTTAGGGCTAGGATTTTTTATTTTTATTTTTTATTTTATTTTTTTTATGTTAAGTAAACTAGTAGGTTTAGGGTTATTTAGTTTATTTTTTATTAATATTAGTTTATTTTAGTTTTTTATTTATGTTTATTTTTATTTTCATTTATATTTAATTTTTTATTTATTTTTCATTTTTTTTTTATTTTAGGTTTATTTATTTTTTATTTTATTTGTTTTATTTATTTAGGTTTTATTTTTTTTAGTTTTGGTTTTTTATTTATTTTATTTTAGTTTAGTTTTGATTTATTTTTAGGTTTAGCTTTATGTTTTAGTTTATGTTTTATTTTATTTTATTTTATTTTATTTTTTGGTTTAGGTTTATTTATTATTTTATTTTTAGGTTTATTTAGTTTAGGTTTAAGTTTTAGCCTTTAGGTTTAGGTTAGTTTAGGGTTTAGTTTAGGGTTTTGGGGTTTAGGGTTAAGAGTTAGGGTTGAAGGTTCTGAGTTTAGGTTATAGGTTTGGGGTTGAGGGTTTAGTTTTAGGTTTTAAGGTTTAGGTTTTGGTTTTAGGTTTAGGTAGGGTTTAGTGTTTTAGGGTTTAGGGTTTTAGGGTTTAAGGTTTTAAGTTTAGGGTTTAGGGTTTAATGTTTAGGATTTAGGATTTTGGGTTTTTAGGGTTTAGGGTTTATAGTTTAGGGTTTACGGTTTAGAGTTTAGTTTTTAGGGTTTAGGGTTTTTGGATTTGGGTTTAGGGTTTTAGGGTTTTAGCTTTAGGGATTAGGGTTGTAGGTTTAGTGTTTAGGGTCCAGGGTTAGGGGGTTTTTTAGGGATTAAGGTTTAGGGTTTAGGAATTAGGCTTTGGTTTAGGGTTTAAATTTAAATTTAGGTTTATTTTAAAATAAAGCAGTAGGTTTAGTTTTAAGTTTATTTTAGGTTTTAGGGTTAGCTTAAGGTTGATTTTTTTTAAATTAAGTAAACAGTAGGTTTAGGTTTATTTAGTTATTTATTTATTTATTTATTTTATTTATTTTAATTTATTTTATTTTTTATTTTTATTTAGGTTTATTTTTTTTATTTAGTTTGGTTTATTTATTTTATGTTTATTTATTTTAGTTTATTTTTTAGGTTTACTTTTAGGTTTATGTTTATTTTTTAGTTTATTTTTTTATTTTTATTTTATTTTTTAGGTTTTATTTTAGTTTTAGTTTATTTTTAGTTTATTTTATTTTAGTTAATTTAGTTTAGTTTATGTTTAGTTCATTTTAGGTTTTGATTTAGGTTTTATTTATTTTAGTTTAGGTTTTAGTTTATTTTTTATTTATTTATTTTATTTTGTTGTTTAGGTTTACTTTATTTTAGGTTTAGGTTTAAGTTTTTTTTATTTATTTTGTTTAGTTTATTTTAGTTCAAGTTTAGGTTTATTTTATTTTGTTTATTTTAATAATTTATCTTTTTTAAAATTAAGTAATCTAGTGGGCTTAGATTTATTTATTTTAGTTTTGGTTTTTTATTTTAGTT
Organism: Cymbidium sinense; assembly: GCA_021442155.1. Lineage (NCBI taxonomy): Eukaryota > Viridiplantae > Streptophyta > Magnoliopsida > Asparagales > Orchidaceae > Cymbidium > Cymbidium sinense. The sequence goes on from JAKCPB010001878.1 coordinate 13,615, forward strand.
TATTTTTTAGGTTTAGGTTTAGGTTTATTTTTTAGTTGAGTATTGTTTTTATTTTATTTTTTAGGTTTAAGTTATATTTTTTATTTTTGGTTTAGGTTTTTATTTTATTTTTTAGGTTTAGGTTGTAGGTATTTAGTTTATGTTTATTTTTAGGTTTTATTTTTTTAGTTTAGGTTTAGATTTATTTTTAGTTTAATTTTTTTTTTCATTTAGGTTTAGGTTTTGGTTTAAGTTCTTTTAGGTTTATGTTTAGGGTTTATTTATTTTAGTTTATTTTATTTTATTTTAGGTTTAGGTTTATTTTATTTATTTTAGGTTTGGGTTTTATTTTTATTTATTTTAGGTTTATTTTTTTAGGTTTAGGCTTTTATTTAGTTTTATTATATTTTATTTTAGGTTTATTTTCTTAATTTTACATTTAGTTTTATTTTGTTTAGGTTTTTTTTATTTTTAGGTTTATTTTATTTTTTAATTTAGTTTAGGTTTTATTTATTTTATTTTAGTTTAGTTTTATTTTATTATTTTATTTTAGGTTTAGGTTTAGGTTTAGTTTTAGTTTATGTTTTATTTTATTTTATTTTTTAATTTATTTAGGTTTAGGTTTGCTTATTAATTTTACTTTTAGGTATTATTTTGTTTAGGTTTAGGTTTTAGGTTTTTAGGGTTTATGATTTAGGGTTTAGGTTTAAGGTTTTAGGGTTTAAGGTTTGGGATTTAGGGTTTAGATTTAGGGTTTAGTTTTTAGGGTTTAGATTATAGTGTTTAGGGTTTTAGGGTTTAGGGTTTATGGTTTAGGGGTTTTGGGTTAGTTTAGTTTATTTAGTTTTTTGTATTTTTTTTAAAATTAAGTAAATTGGTAAGTTTAGGTTTATTTAGTTTATTTAGTTTATTTTTTTTATCTATTTTAATTTATTTTATTTTAAATTTTTATTTAGGTTTATTTTATTTTTAATTAGTTTAGTTTATTTATTTTAGTTTATTTTTTAGGTTTAGGTTTTATTTTTTATTTTTAGGTTTTGGTTTTTTTTAGGTTTAAATTCTAGGTTTTTATTTTAGGTTTATTTTTAGGTATTATTTTTTAGTATAAGTTTAAGTTTATTTTTAGTTTATTTTATTTTATTTTATTTAGGTTTAGGTTTAGGTCTAGTTTATTTTAGGTTTAGGTTTTTTATTTATTTTAGTTTAGTTTATCTTAGGTTTATTTTATTTTATTTTAGGTTTAAGTTTTATTTTTTGGTTTAGTTTTAGATTTTATTTGGTTTTATTTAGGGTTATGATTTAGGGTTAGTTTAGGGTTTAGAGATTAGGCTTTAGGGTTTATGGATTTTAAGGTTTAGGCTTTATGGTTTAGGGTTTATGGTTTAAGGTTTAAGGATTAATGTTTAGGGTTTAGGGTTTAGAGTTTAGTTTAGGTGTTTAGTTTGGTTTAGTTTGATTTAGGTTTAGGGTTGTAGGTTTAGGTTATAGGTTTAGTGCTCAAGATTTAGGTTTAAGGTTTTAGGTTTTAGGGTTTAGTTTAGTGTTTAAGGTTTAGGAATTGTTTAGTGTGAGTCTATAGCACCCAAGATGGTGAGTGGGCTTTGAATTATGCAATATTAATAAATTTTAAAGTTAAATCTTAAATTTTAAGTTTTAATAGAAAATTAATTTTATTTTATAATGACAAGATACAATTCTTAATTCAACAAAAAGAAAAATAGAGTAAAGTAAAAAAAGACAATAGGCACAGAATTTTTATGTGGTTCGAACAAACTCCAAAACAAGCCTACGTCCAAGCCAAGCCATCCCCAGCAAGGAATCCACTAAATGCAAAATAGCTTAAAAATAGTACTCTCCTACAAGGGGACGAGTATAACCCCTAAAACATTATGTACTCTCTACAAAAGTACAACCCATATAAATTTTACAACACAAATAGAAAAATATAAAATAATAAATTTTGATAAAATAAATCTCTCACAAATATACCAAGCTATCAAATTCAAAAAGTGATCTCACAACTTATAAATGATCACTTACAACTTCAAAATTTTAGGAAGATAAAATTCTCACTTAATATTGACAAGAAATAATAAAATAAATATCTTAAAGTGATCTTACTAAGTTGTTTATGTTATTATAATTTGTGGACTAATATAAAAATGATTTCAAAAGAAATTCACAATATTCTTTTGCACAATAAAATAAATTTCAGCAAGGAATAATTTATATATTTTAACCAAAAGATGCTTTCAATTAATGTAAATGATCACAAAATACTTAAATAAAATTAGTATATGATAGATCTTAGTAGGCTAGTAAGCTTATAATTAAAAAATATATATCTAGCAAATATGAAATTAATTTCAGCATAATAAATTAATTTATGCTTAAAATATACTTCTAAAATACATCTAAGAATAAATGATCTTTCAAAATAAGACTAATGATGAAATATTTCAAGAAACCAAAAGAAATTTGTGAAGTTAAAAATTTCAACAAGTTGAAATAGATCTTATAAACTATCACGTTTTCACAAAAAATGATTTTTGATGTGAAAAATAATGTCCAAAGACTAATCCACCAAAATTATAAATTGGAAAGAATAAATAGATGGTGAAAATAGCATCAACAACTAAAAAGGATTAAGATCAAGAAAACAAACTCAAGTAATTTGAGAAAAAACTTGCTTAGTTGAAGATGTTAAAGCTTCCACCAAGGATTTGATCTTGCAATATTTGGAGAACACTTGGAAGGAAAATCTAAGAAATTTTCTCTTAGATTTGCTGGAGGGATTTTGAATTTGAATGAGGAATGCTTTCATGAAGAGAATGAGAGCTATTTATAGGAAAGAAGGTCATTTTGAATTATTTCAAAAATATATTATTCTAACATCATGTTATCATCTAATAATTTAATATTCAATAAAAATAATTTATATTAAATAAATATTAAATTCAAGCATCCAAAATTTGGCTATTCATATGGGCAAGTCAAAAATAATCAAATATGACTCCTAATATATTCAAAGCATGTAGCATGCATTCATTATTAAAATGCTAATGTTTGAAAAAGTCATAATAAATTCAATTTTAATCAAACATGGGTCATGTAACCTATCAAATTAAAGGAAAAAATCTAAGGAATCCATTGGAAATGAAATTAGATATAAATTCCTTGATTATAAAATGACTTTGGCTAAAATATAAAATTTCACATATTTTTGTTAATTTTGAAATATGATATTTAAATATTATGATATAATTTATATATATTCATACATTTGTTAGTTATCAAATAACCTTTAAATTAAACTAAAATATTTAATTATATTAAGTAAATAAAATAATTACACTTAATAGCCATAATTTATTATCATTTATTATTTTGAAAACTTAAATGCTATGTATGAAACATATAATTGAATGTTAATTAGAGATATTTATATAAATTAAAATAATATGTTAAGTTTTGAGATTGATTCATTCAATGAACTCATATGAATTTCTAAGATAGTTATAAATGCATATAACCTAAAATATTGTATCTTGAGCTTCATTATCCATTTTGATCTATCTTTCATTCTTCTAGTCTTTACAATTTCCTCAAACATATTGTGAGATGTATTGTATATGTAATTAGCAATTGATATATAAACACATAAAACATTCATTAGAATATCAAGCATTCATTTGTTTATCAAAATTGATCGGATTGAACATGAGGCTCATTAAGCCAACATAGGGGTTTAGGGTTGTTTAGGCTTTAGGGTTTAGGTTTTAGGGTTTACGATTTAGGTTTAGTGTTTATAATTTAGGGTTTATGGTTTAGGATTTTGGATTTTAGGTTTAGTGTTTAAAATTTTAGGGTTTTGGGTTTAGGGTTTAGAGTTGTAGGTTTAGGTTTTAGGGTTTAAGGTTTAGGGATTCAGGTTAGGTTTTTTTTTTTAAATTTTTTTAATGGTTTAGATTTTAAGGTTTAGGTTTTTGGTTTAAGGATCAAGTTTTAGTTTAGGTTTATTTTTAAATTAAATAAACCAGTAGGTTTTGGTTTTTTTTATTTTTATGTTTTTGGGTTTAGGGTTTAAGGTTATCTTAGGGTTTAGGGTTTTTTAAATTTTTTTTAAGTAAACTAAACAGGTTTAGGTTTATTTAGTTTATTTTTATATATTTTAGGTTTTGTTTATTTTATTTTTAATTAGTTTAATTTATTTATTTTAAGTTTATTTATTTTAATTTATTTTTAGGTTTAGCTTTGGGTTTAGTTTATTTTTAGTTTAGTTCAATTTTTTTTATAGATTTATTTTATTTTTATTAGGTTTTGGTTTAGGTTTTAGTTTTAGGTTTTTATTTTAAGTTTATTTTTAGGTATTATTTTTTAGTTTAAGCTTAGGTTTATTTTTAGTTTATTTTATTTTATTTAGTTTAGGTTTAGGTTTAGGTTTTGTTTATTTTAGGTTTAGTTTTAGGTTTTTATTTTAGTTAGTTTATGTTAGTTTAGGTTTATTTTTTATTTCTATTTTAGGTTCAATTTTTTGTTTAAGGTTTAGTTTTTTTTTATTTGTTATTAGATTTATTTTTAGGTTTAGGTTTTATTTAGCTTTATTTAGTTTTATTTTAGGTTATTTTATTTTTATTTTATGTTTAGTTTTATTTTATTTATTTTTTATTTTTAGTTTAGTTTAGGTTTTATTTTATTTTATTTATTTTAGTTTTATTTTTTATTTTATTTTATTTTCATTTTAGGGTTTAGGTTTTTTAGTTTATTTTATTTTATTTTTTTTTTAGGTTTAGGGTTTAGAGTTTAGGGTTTAGGGTTTAGTAGTTTAGGGTTTAGGGTTTATAATGATATTTGGCTTTTTTTTATTTTTTTAATTTGGTTTGTATTTATTTTAGGTTTATTTAAAGTTTTAGGGTTTGGTTTAGAGTTTAGATAGGGTTTATTTAGAGTTTTAGGGTTTACATTTAAGGTTTAGGTTTTAGGTTCTTAAGGTTTTTGGTTTTGTTTTAATAGAGAACAATTATTCAACATTTCTTTTTTGATTTCATAACCAACTAACATACTATGTTTTCTAAGACATAAGGACATAGATCAAAAAATGAGCACGATAGAGAAAATCAAAATCTATATAACTAGAATGTATTCTATAAAGACATGTTCTATAAGTAGTAGATAGATCTACTGTTTAGTTTCTAGCTCCATGTAACCAAACAGAGTGGCTATCCACCATCATATCCATCTCTTCCTCCACCACCACCAAGATTGTAACCTTTATCACCTATTTCCATAACCACCAATATACCACCCATATCCACCAAGACCTGATACCAAACCATGAATCTCAGCTTTTTGCCTCCACTGATCTAGATATTCTGAGGGTTTAGGGTTTAGGGTTTTTAGGTTTAATTGGGTTTAGATTTAGGGTTTATGGTTGCAGGTTTAGTGTTGTATTTATTTAGTTTTGTGCTTTAGAATTAGAGTGTGGTTTATGTCTTGGGTTTTTTATTATTTATTTTTAAATTAAGCAAAATATAGGTAGTTTATTTAGCTTAGTTTATTTTTATTTCTTTTAGTTTATTTTATTTTTATTTTATTTAAGTTTACTTTTATTTTTATTTAGTTTAGTTTATTTTATTTTAGGTTTATTTATTTTAAGTTTAGGTTTTTATCTTAGTTTATTTTTGGGTAGTATTGTTTATTTTAAGTGAGTTTTATTTTATTTATTTTAGGTCATGTTTTAGGTCATGTAGGGTTAGTTTTAGGGTTTGAGGGTTTTTCTCATTTAGGGTCAGTTTTAGCTTTGGGTTTATTTTTTAAGCAAGTTAGTTTTTTTTTAGTTTAGTTATAGTTAATGTTAGGTTAGTTTAAAATGGTTATTATTTTATTATTTATGGTTTTGATTTTAAGTTTCACCCATTAAAAAATGATTAATTAAGCTAATCTTATGGAGCGCAAACGCTTTCCATGGGCAAGGATTGGCTACTTAAAATTTATCCAACTCAGTGCTTATGTAGAGGTGGTAGACACATTTTCTCATCCGCCATCTGATCTCTATGATTAATCCCACAGCTTGATAAGATTGAATCATATCAATCTAGTGGATCTAATCAACCGTCCTCGATCATGAAATGGATGTGCGATCTAACATCACAAAGTGAGGGAGAATGGAGTCCAGCCATTACTCACTTGATCCGAAGCTTACCCAAGCTCAAAATCAACTAAAAGGATCCCTCACCTTCACAACATCAATGAGGGGATCCAAGGTCAAGATACAAGAGATGCAAGTTTTCTTCAAAAGCTCCAACCCATTTTGCCTAAGGATCAATTTTGGAAGCATACCCACCTGAGCTCAAGATGAAGCTAAGTAGTAATTGGATCAATTCCTTAACATGCTAAGCCATGAACCGATGATTTTAGCGGCTTTGATCAAAGTCCCACTCTCGAAGTTTAAGAGATGATTCATTCTGCTCTAAGACCTGGAAGGTGCAAAATTAATTTGAGTTTTATGGAGAAATGAGGAAGTTATGTTAAATGAAGTGTCCTATTTTGGGATAGATGGGAATGGAATTTTTTTGATCGAGGAATGAGCTTGAGAGCTAGGAATGGCTCTCTCTGCCTTGGGTAGCTAGGCTCAAGGAATGATTTTTGTGTGTTTGAGTGGAAACGGGGGGTTTATACCCCTTCATCTTGAGATGGTGCAAGTTTGGCTTCTAGTAGATGTCCACCATCTTGGAGTCATGTGGGAGGAAGTGAGTTGCTTGTTAGTTGGTTGAGTGGAGTGGTGCCAAAGAGGAATCATGGGTGTCCTATGGGTTTCAAATGCTCTAATGGGGAGGGTGAGGTGATTTCCTCCCATGTGTCATATTACCCAACCACCCCTTGGGTCGTCAAGTGTGTCCTAGCCTAGTGGACCATTGGGAGAGTACCAAGTGGCCATGGAATGGAAATGACCACTTACATGGGTGATTTGTCTCATGTGATGCCCTTGACCAAGGGTAGAAATGATCATTTGGCATTGATTTGATTTAGAAGATTTGAAATGAGCCAAAAGTGGGTTAGCCCAAATTTCAAGTAAATTGGAGTTGATTTGTTAGTTTGGCTCAATTTGACTCATTTAGGTCAAATTGTTAGTTGGGTCAAGTTGACCAATTGGTCAAATTGGGTCAAACCAAGGGTTGGGTCAAGGTCATATGATCATTTGCGATGTTTTGGTTCAATTGGTTTGGTTTAGTTTGGCAAGATTTGATTTTGTCTCATTTGAATTCATTTGTCAAATGGGTTAAGTTGACCAATTTGACCAAATTGGCCAAATTTTTGGGTTGGGTGTTGTTTGGGTTTAGTTGACCAATTGAAGATGATTGTATTTTTTTATTAGCCAATTGAACCTTTAGTCAATTTGGCTAAAATAATTGGGTTCAATTGGGTCCAATCATGGCTTTGGTCAAAGTTCAACAATCAATTTGGAAATGAACTTGAGCCATTGGTTGCAATCAATTTAGTTTATATTTTAATTTGACCCTATTGGTCCTTTAAGTCAATTTGGTCAACTTGAGTCAAGATGGCCAGTTAGGTTTGGTTTGACTCAATTGAAGGTCAATTCATATTCAAATATTGATTTTGATTTGGTATGAATTGTTGGTTTTAAGAGATTTGGCTTAGGTTGCAATTTGGCTAGATTATGTTCATATGGGTTAAGGGTTGACTTGGTCAAATGACCAAGTTGACTTGGTTTGACCCAATTTGTGACAATGGATCAACCTAGGGTGATCAACAATCATGATGGGATGTTTTGATGGGCTTGGTTCAATTTAATTTTGGTAGGATTAGAACTTGGCTCAAATAGGTCAAATTGGCCACTTTGGGTCAAGTGGACCAATTGGTTTTAGTTAGCTTGATTTTGTTTGATTTAGGAGTTTAGGGATTTGGGATATATATATATATATATATATATATATATATATATATATATATATATATATATATATATATATATATATATATATATATATATATATATATCATATATATATATTTTCATTTGGGTTCAAATGGGTTTTGGTTCATTTGAACATTTCAAGTTAAAAGGGTAAGTTGGGTTTGACTTGGGTTGATTTTGGTTTGGCTTGATGATTGTAGATTTCATTTATATTTGTGAATATGATTGAAGGTATGATTGATTAATGAGAAAATCAATTGAATTTGGATTTTGAATGAAGGAATTTGGCTAAGTCCATGGAGTTGGTCATGTGGCTTAGGTTTGGATTTTGATTTGGTTTGATTTAGTTTTGATGATTTAAATGTATATTTCATTTAAATTTATGAAGATGATTAAAAATATGATTGATTTGTGAGAAAATCAATTGAGTTTGACTTGATTTGGATTAAGATTTTGCTAAGTCCATGGGATAGGTTATATGGCTTAAGAGGGGTTTTGATATAATTTGATTTAGTTTTGATAATTTGAATGTAGATTTGATTTATATTTAGAAGATGATTGAAGATATAATTGATTAAAAAATTAATTGATTTTGGATTGATTTGGATTAAGATTTGGCTAAGTCCATGGGATAGGTCATATGGCTTAGGAAGGGTTTCAAGTTTGGATTTGATCATGGGCTTCAATCAATTGGTTTTGGAATTTGGTTTGGATTTGGATTTGAATTTGATGTTTGAATTGAACTTGAGGTTTGGTTTGAGAAGGTGAACATGGATTGGATTTGGGTTGTAGGTGTGGATTATCATAATCCCTAAGGCATAACCTAATCCTATGGTTAACCCTTCTAAGTCTTTAGGCTTAGGTTAAGCATTTACCTAATTGTTAGAAGTGTCTTATGACTAGAAAAGTCTTAGTATCTAGAAGACTCCTAAGTCTAAGATGTGAAGATTGAATCCGCACTCCAAAAGTGAGGTCAACAGGCCTTAGGCTCCATAGTGTTTCCCTTGGAGATAGATGATTGGAAGATCGAAGCCAAGTTTCACATTATAGACTCGGATGCATCTTTGAACGCTTTGCTTGAGAGACCATGGATACATGAGAACAACATAGTTTCATCCTCTCTACATCAATGTATGAAGTTCATGAGAGGTGGGATCATCTACTATGACAAAGGAGATCTCAAGCCATTTATAGTTCATGAAGTCGGCATATATGACGATATGGCTTACTACCTCCCTCAAAATCAGCAAGTCTATTCTCATGAACTTGGCCAAAGTTTAAAAATAAAGAAAAAAGAAAAAGAAGGAGAAAAGAAAAAGAAAAGAAAAGAGAAAATAAAAAAAAAAATAAAAGGGAGGAAATAGACTTGGAGGAGGAAGTGGAGATTAACATTAGATTCCACCCATAATTGCTTACTCCATTCAAACATATGGGTAGATGACCACCTAGAGGAAGAGGCCGTCAGTCAATCCTAGGGTGGAAAATCTCTTTATTGGCCACCCAATAGAAGATATATCCCAGTACCAGAGTACACCTTCCATATATAGAATCTAGTTCATAGGATGAGTCTTATGGTGGTTACCACTAGCTCTTCTAAGTAGATTCTTAGGTGACACTTGAGCCAAATAAATGAAGATCGAGCTCCAAAGCAAAGCATAAGTGTATCCAAGTCTATAAAATAGTTAGCTTGGGAACCTTAGCTCTAACCCCACTTTTCTCAAAATGAGGGTTTGATAGTTAAGGAATCCCCTAAGTCATCCACAGTGTGAAGACTCGTGAGGTTTTTCGAGCATCATCCTCAAGTCAAGAAGTTGATGTAGAACTTGAGGATGATTCATATAAAGATTTAATAGAATTACCTTTTGATTGGTACTTGCCTTGTGTTCATAATTTAGCAAAGAAAGGTTAATCCCACATACTTGGTCAACCACATGTCGACTACTTCAAAAGAATATGGAAGAACAAATGCAAAAGCTCTCAATCAAGACCGACTAGATTGATAAGTGGTCCAATCGATGATGATGATTAATGCTTAGTCATCACCAATCATTTATAATGATTGGTTCTTTTCAAATCACATTAACTTATATGAGGAGCTATGCTTAGAAACTTCGATGATGATGATTTTGAAGTCAAAGATTCACCGCTAGAGTTCAAAGAAAAGATCAAGTCAACCATCGATGAGCTCAAGGAAATCAACTTAGAATTGAAGAAGATCCACACTCATACACGCTTTATTTAAGGATTGCTTTGCATGGAGTTATGAAGAGATACTCTAGATATTCAAAAGCAGCTAACCCTATCAAGCAAGCTCCTAGATGCATGTGATTAGACATATAACAATTGGTCATTTATGAAGAAGAAATTGATTGATGTTGGCTTCATCCGAAGAAAAATAACCTGTTAACATAATCTAGTTAAGAAAAGAATGGCCAAATTCACATATACATCAATTTTAGGATTTAAATAGTCCAAAAGATGAATTTCCATTCCAATGGAGCTAATGGTGACATCATCTCATGTAGTCTTCTTTCATGGATGGCTCATCTGATATAACCAAATAAAGATGACCCCTCAAGATGAAAGAACATTGCTTTAGAACCTCGAATCTATATAAGGTCATGCCTTTCAACACTAAAAATGCTGGTGCTACATACCAGTGGGCTATGACACAAATTTTTGATTAACTCATTCATCATCAAGTTGAGTGCTATGTCGATGATCTCGTGGTGAAAAGTAGAGAAAAGGAATACCATCTCTTTGACTTGAGAGTAGTTTTGAACAATTAAGACAATTTAACCTCAAAATAAATCAAGTGTATTTGAGTAGCTTCGTGAAATTCCTTGGTTTGTTGTCGACACCGGAATCAAAATTGATCTAGAGAAGATCAAGGTGATATTAGAAATGCCACCCCTTAAAAGTTTAACTCAACTCAGATCATTCAAAGGGTGGTTGGCATATCTAAGATGTGTTATATCCAACTTATCGAGAAGATGTCTGCCATTCTTAGCACTTGTCAAAAAGAATGCCAAGTTCAAGTGGGATGGAAAGTGTGAGTATGCTTTCAAAGATATCAAGCATTACCTAATGATGTCACCATTCTAGCCTCTATCTGGCAACCCGCCATACTTTACTGTGTATGACTCCTTGGTGCTTTGTTGGCCCAAGCTAATAACGAAGGGAAGGAAAACACACTCTACTACCTTAGCTGTTGTCTAATCCCTACTGAGGCTAATTATCTACCCATTGAGAAGCATTGCCTCGCTTTAATCTTTGTATTTAAAACCTACAGCATTACATGCTTCCATATAAGGTGAACTTAATCTCTAGGATCAATCCACTGATCTCATGATCATTGGTATGCGATGGTTGGCATGATGGTCCATGATCCTCTCATAGTTTGACATTACCTTCATACGCATGGTAAAAAAGTACAAGCGTAGTAGATTTCTTAGAAGCACCCACTTCTTGTTGACCACTTAGTGATGATCTCTCCGATGAATAAATCATGAACTTGGGGAGATACTAGCATTCACCCGGGAGATGTACTTTGATGGTGTGGCTTTCTCAAGAGGAGAAGAACCACATCTACTATTTCAAGAAAGGCGGGTAAGAATAATTCTCTTAACTGACGTGATAGATGAGATTCTCATATCATCTCCTAATCTTGCACCAACAATGATGTCAAATTTGAGGCTCGATGTTGGAGTTAATTACTCTAAACCATCCAACATCAACATATTTTCTAATTCTCAGCTAGTTATCAACCAAATCGTTGGGTCCTATAAGTTTATAAAGCCCAAGCTCCATCACTACCATAGGTACACCATGGAGTCGTTGGCCCAAATCCTAGAGGTTACCATTTATAAGATTCCTCAAGGAGAGAACATTGCAGCGTATTCTTTAGCCAAAATAAATATGTCTTATGCCTTATTGATATTGACTCAAAAAAGTACTCTTGAAGGGAGGTTGCTATTGCCAAGAAGAAGGAGTTAGATGGAGGCAACCATTCATGGATTACCTAATAAAAAGAAAACTACCTCAAGAGAAGTCCCAAGCCCATCGATGAAGTAGAGAGTACTTTCCTATGCTCTTGTAGATGGTGTCTGTATCTTTTGATGTTACGTTGTTTAGACAAGCATAAGCTCATAAGATCATGGATGTACACTAGATGCGGAGCTAACCAATGGTCAAGATGAAAGCCAAGATAAAGAGAGACTAGATACTCTATGTCGATAATCAAAGATTGCATAAATACGGCTAGGCGATGACACCAATGTTAACTACACGGTGTGGTCCTACACCAACCACCCAACATTCTACATCCTACATTAGCCTCATGTCCATTTGAGTTTTGGGGTACCAACATAGTGGGTCCGATTGATCCTCTTCTTCCAAGGGTCATGCTTCATCTTAACTATTGACTACTTTTCCAAATGGGCAAGGTGATTAATGAGAGGTCACAACTCAACTTTACTCTAGTTTTTTTAGAACCATATGTATATAGGTCCTGAGTGCCTCATGAATTATATCGAATGGTATTGCATTCAAAAGCATTGAGATCAATAACTTTACCCGAACACATAAGATAGATTGAGATATTCTATCATCAACTATGTGAGGGCAAATCTTACGTAAGCCTTTCAAAAACTCTCATTCAAATACTAAAAAGACACTTGACAATAACAAGTGACAGAGAGGTTGAAGCTGAGCCTATGCACCACATATAGAACTCCAACTCACCTACTCCTTTTATCCTAGTTATGGGTCCAAATCTATTCTACCATTAGAAGTCCAACTCCCATCACTAAGGATATTGTGGGTAAAGATCACAACAAAGCAATCCAAGTTATGGATAGAAGAGCTTGAAGGTTTGGATGAGAGATGCTCATGGGCATGCCAAAACCTAAGTTGTACAAGCTAATGATTCAAGCTTACAACAAGTTGGTCCATCCTAGAGCTTTTCAAGTAGGAGAGCTTATTTTATTTCTAAGGAGACCAATTATTGCCCGTCGTAAGATGGGAGGCAAGTTTGAACCCACTTGGGAAGGCCCTTTGCCATAGAGAAGGCCTACCAAGGAGGATCTTATCAGCTTATTAATCATAAGGGAGAGTGCCCAATTCCAATCAATGGGCTCTACTTAAAGAAATATTATAAATCATGTTAGAAAATAATTATCAAATGAAAATTCCATTTTGAATTCTCTCTTCCATGTCGAAAGTAATCTTGTTTGGGAATCTGCCATGATGTATTTATGGTAGGTGTAAGGAACCCGAGTGTCCAATCATCGACAATACAAACACAAACTACACATAAACATATAAAACAAACACATATCTTTTGTCTTGGGCTACTGTAGTTGAGATAACACCCCCAATGACACTCACTCAATAGCTTTTAGTTGGTGACGCTATCCCCCGCTAGTGTGTCACTCTAGTGGTCTTCTTACTTTCGAGGATGTAAGTCATCTATGCTCAATCATTTTGTCTGTGCCATCCTCCAGTGTTACATCCTCCAGTGTTGACATCCTTAAGATCTAGAAGGCCTTTTGATAGTTAATTCTATCATGTGAAGGTTTATGGAGTTAGCTAGGAACCTATATAGGTAGATATGGTAACACACTACATCATAGAAAACCAGTTCTTTATTACATGCAATGGAAATGGGCCAAACCATATTCTGATTCTTAAAGGTATTATCACCATTGTGTCATTATGGGAGTACTCTCCTCATCGCTTAATCCATGTCTTAAGGCACTTGTAACCCGGAAAAGAATAAGGGACATGTCTTTTCTTAAGAAGATGGTAATCTCGCTCACTTTTTTAATACTACTATGTATGCATGAAGATTAAGCAATGGGTGGAGTAGCATTAATATCAAGATGGTCCCGAATGTGATGATCCATATCATGTGCCTTTGTGTATGAATAATAGTATGACTTTAGTAAGTGAGAATAATGCCATCTCACCCCTTTTTTGTTTGTTATTGTTTCACCATCTCTCTATGATCAGCATATTCTATTTCATTGTAAAGTTTGATTGAAATGTCTCACCACCCTAAAATGATGAATCATTGTTAGAGAAGGGGAGTCAATGCGATTGCCACTGGATGAGTAGTCCTTTATCATAAGTCACTGAAAGACCATAAGCAGAGAGAGAATTTGATAAGTCACGTAGACTATTTGTGTCAAAATAGTCATTACCACCTCTTTTCATTGTGTGCATCTCTTTATGTTTTGTCTGGTAGAACCATTTCTTCCCATAACTCGGCATTGATAAACTAACTAATGGAGCAACCTCACTAACTAGCCTTAGTCAAATTGAGTCTATACTTTCTTTTTCCAACACCCACTTAGATTCATTAGCCTTCTTTTGTCGCTAAGCTTTCAAAAAATACCAAACAAGATGGTAGAAAAGTGGTACCCCACAAGTCTTGTTCATAAAAAAAGGTGATAATAAGATAACTATGGAGCAAGAACCCTTCAAGATCAAAGGTTTGTTCCAAATCATTAACAATTTATAAAGGTGTTAAGGCTTAGCTTAGTCCTCCTATCACTAGTTGTTGGATAAGTTGGAAGGCTCGAATAACTGATCCTCACATATGGAGCTTTGCCTTGACTATATTTAGGGTGCTTCATCACCCATTGCTAGATGGAAGAAGAATAGTTTGATGGCCCCAATTAGTCTATTTGCCTAAAGATTTGTTAAATTTTTCCCAAAAAATGGAGATGAAAAAAAGGGTTGGAATTAACATGACATTATTTGGGAGTCACATCCATTATGTAAATGTTGGTCATCAACCTAGGACCCTCACTAATATTTTAATTGATGGGTCATAACCGGTGAAAGCCTTGAGCCCAAAGTCTTACATCATCCCCATGTAACACCATCTTCCAGTGGATCCCCAAGAAAATTAATCTAAAAGAACCTCAAATACCACCATGCTCAAATAAGGATGATTTTCTGTGTGGACATTTGAAATATTCAATGGATAAAAAGAAAATATGCAAGGAAAGACAAAAAATTCTTCTCAATAAAGAAGGAAAACTAAGAAATATAAAGTTTTTTTCATAAATGATTGAATTAGAATCTTTGAAAATGCTCAATCTTCAATCAGGCATATCATAAGATTTTTCTTTATCCATTACCTCTCCTCCACTTTCTCTTTGGTCCTTATGAATAATCGTCGATGATCCCATTGATGGCTCATCATTTACTTGAATTTCAAAATCTACTTTGTTAGCTCAATGTTTGACACAAAAGAGTCGATTTAGGATAGCTTAAAAGAACCAAATATGAACTTCTTTCTATTTTAAAATATATACTATCTTAACACACTAACTAGATTTATGTTCATACAGAGTAACTATTTATCTCATTTGGATAGCTAAATGATCATTGAAAGGCTTAAGAGAAGCCATGAAGGAATATTTCATACTACATAAACCACATTTAGTAGATCTCAACCAAGAAGTTGTGAGTCATTTTACCCAATTCCTCATTAAGGAAAGGAAGTTAGACTTAAAAAAAAGAAGGAGATAGATTCTAGCCTACATTACTAAAAACATAGATGAGAAGATGATGAAAACTCTCATCTTCCTTCTGTTATATCGACATCTCGCCTATGGTAAATATGGACATACATTATAAGACCAAAAAGGTTACTAAACCCCTTTTCATTGGATTTTCATCAATATGTCCAATAATTATACTAACCTAGAAGGCACTACTTGGATCAACATTCCATTTCATAGAAGACCATTCCTAGTCTTCATCAATTGAATGGAATTAGCCCTTCAAGCTTCCAATTGAGAAAAGTACATTGAGGATGAAAGTCTAAAATTCTTTATACCCAAAAAATTGAGGAAGAAGAAAGAACATATTGACTATTATATAGACTATTTACTAATCATAGCTAACAAGGAGGGCAATAAGCAAATGCTCATTTCATTTCTAGATTCACGATAAGAAAATCTTATGTTGCTTTGAGAGATAAACCCTTTTTCCCTTTTTTAGTACATATTAACACTTTGGATCTAGGTTAGATCATTCGTTATTTTATTTTAATCTCCCATATTATTTTGGTGCTTCATGTCTTGGTGGTGTATTAATGGATTCCTAGGCTTGTTGGCTCATTAGATTGGATGTTAGGGAGTTCTTTCTAGATTTGACACTATTTTCTGCAGGGGACTGTATTAAAGGGATCGCTGTAATGAATAAATTATAAAATTATTGTTTGCTTGCAAGTGCTAAAAATCCCTTAACATAGTCCATAAGATAGGTGGGCTTGGCAAGCAACTAATGCTAACACCGTATGTTTGTAAAATATAAACTGCTTTGTGTGTTGTGTGTATTTCCTAACATCTATTTTGAAGGGCTTAGGATTTATTTTTGAATTTTAAATATTTTGAGATTAGAATTTATCTGGGGTCTAGATTAGTAGAGTCAATCAACCAGAGATGGTGCGGTCTTGTGGAGCTCGATGGATGTCTAAGAAGGAGACTTTCCGGAAAGAAGACCCATAGATCTAATCTTAAAGTTATTTGTATAAGCAACTACCCATTTTTCTTTAGGTTTATAGTAATCACTATTGGCCTTTTTCTTATATATAATTAATTTGCTAGATTTATTTTGGGTGTGCAATAGAAACATCATGCTTTTCTTAGGTTTCTTTTCTATGCATGTTTTTCCCATTAATTTTTTACCTAGTTTAACTTGAGGGCCTATTTAAAGTACACCTCTTCTATTCTAATTTGGCCCATAATTTTTTCTAATTATGGTATATAAATTGCATTCCTATGACCTAAATGAATCGAGTCCAAAATTTATAAAATTAAAAAAAATATGCATTAGTTAGTACATCTTCATACCCTACATAATCTTAGGGTTTAGGGAGTAAGTCTAGATTCATAGATTTTTTTCCTAAAATTGCAATAAATTTTAGTCATTTTGCATTCATATGACTTAGCCTCATGGTTTTAAATTATGCAGGTGGTGTTAGGCCTTTCCGAAGGTTGTAAGTCTAGAAGAGTCGGATAAGTTAGTTCCCTCAAGTGAGGATGGCCAATGATTCAAGGATAGAATTAGTCGAGCATACATGTAAGACAGACTAGGTTTCAAGCATCCTTGGAATAAGTCTTCAACCCCAGGCATTTCTACGTCGTGCTAGAATCTAAGTAGATTTCTAAGAAATTGACAACTTGAACAAAACTAAATCCCAAATTTGAACCAATCATAGGATAGATGAAATGTCTAGCCATCCCAATATCAAGACATTTCCTACTCTTTCCATTTGACTCTTAAAAAATAACTCTCTCACTTTGGACCTCTCCCAATTGAATTTCCAAGAATCAATCCTTTGAAAGCTACCTGTCTTGGAATAACCTATTTCTTTAATGGAGAGTATTCTTCTTAATATGTAATTAACTATAGAGAGCTTGCCTTTATAAACCATGATCCCGTGATAAAATAGACCTTGTTCTAGTTTTCCATGTAGTTTAGGGAAAATGCTCTACACGAAAGACCATTAATCAGTTTTATTGAAATAATCAAATCATACAGAGAGCATGTTTATCATTCAAGATAATATGTTTATTCCTTAATGTCCTATTTGATAATCTAAATAAAATATTCCTAAACTCTATGTGGTGTCATTTCTTTTCTATTCGAGAAATAAAAAAAGAACCCAACATATATTTTCTATTGGGAATGGTTCCTCTCCATCTTTAGAATAAAGGTTATTTTTATATTGTTCACTCAGACCGCCTTTCTTTCCATTGGATACCACCATTTCATTCTTGGTTAAGCCTATCCAACATCTTGAATAGAGGTTCTAAAACTCTTCATTTGTCACAATTAAATGATTGGGTCCTAGAACCAAATCTTGAAATAAAATGAGAGGTGAGGCAAATAAATGGAAAATAAGTCATTTCTGTTATGACCTAAATCTGGTCAAGATATATTTGAAACCATTCCAAAATAGGAAAAGAAATGTTAAATTTAAAAAAGTATGAAAAGTACTTCAGATCTTGAAAAGTAAATCTCAAAAGTAAAATCTCAAAGTTAAAATATTTCTTTAATCTTACTTTGGGTTTGTACTAAAGCTAAAAGGAATCAGGACAGGGTCCTTGAATGGATACCCTTTGTTCTACTGCATTCAAAAGGTGTCAAAACACCTAAGTATGTAAATTGATATAAAGGAGTTCCTTCAAACCTTGAGAAAACTTAAATCAAAAGGAGGCATAGTTGTACCTATTGCCCCTTTTTCCACCATGATTGAAGTTTGAATTACATTTAAAAAAAGAATGAAAACAAAAAATCATCCCAAAAAGGGAATGCCTTATTGACTTTAGGCAGAGGTTGATTAAGGAACTTAGTGAAAATCTTATATTCTTATAGAAGAAAATTTTTATATAAATGCAAATAAACTTTAATCTTAATTTCCACAAGTCCACTAGAATATTGGAAAACCAACAACTTAAGTTGATTGGCCAATTATAAGGAGTGACTTAGAGGTAACCTTCTTTTAGACCTTCCAAAATCTTAAATTCTTAAGAGATTGGGAGAGAGTCAAAAGAGGGAGATAATATGACATAAACAAAAATAAAGTGACAAGATTCACTTTTGCTCCTAATCAATAGAAGAAAAGAGAGGGTAGCAAAAGAGAATTATGATTCTCTTGATAAAGTTGAAATGAATGAAATTTAAATCAACATTCTTAATGGGAGTTTTCTCCCATTGAATGAAATGATATTCCATGATTGGCTTTAATTAATTTTAAGGTTAAATCAAGAAAAGAAAATAAATGAAGAAGTTAATCATTCTAAAGAAATCATGATCTTAGGATTGGGTCCAAGGATGATATTTATATCTCTCAGAGTAAAAATATGAAATTTTATCTCTGGAAAGTTGATAGATAAATCACTCAGGACTTTGCCAGTCCAAATGAATGAAAAATGCCTCAGTTTTCAAGACTAAGGAATTATATGGTTTCAATACAAAATGAATCTAAGAAAATCTTTTGCAATATCTTATGACCTATTTGACATTATCTTAATGTTAAGTATGGTGGTCAAAGAGTCCATTGCAAGCTGAGATTACCTTTAATCTTATATGTGTTATAAAAGAATGCAAGTCAAAATTTGACTTTCTAATAGAACATCATCTACCCTAGAGGGTCCTCTTTTAAATGAGGATCCTATAAATGAATAGATCATGAGGTCTATTGATCTATTGAGGATAAAGTTAGACCTACCTTCCCTTCATATAAAAAGGGAAATTCTTGAACTCAAATTCAAAATGGTAGAGTTATACCACCTCAAATGATATTGAAAAGAAATCTTCAAAATGTGATGTTTTGCCCATCTTAGAGAAGTTACTTGCAAAATCAAGTATCATTATGCTCTATTATAAAATAAAATGAAATATAAAAAAAATGATGAAGAACGAAATGAAAGTAAATCAAGGTATTACATAATCATGTAATTTGCCTTACTTAACTATAAGCAACTTCCTGCTATGGCATTCTATTGTAAAGAAGTTCTAGGGTTATCTTCTATGATAAAGATAGACTACTAAGAACTTATTAACGTCTTAGTCGATGTGAAAAATTTAAAAGAAGAAAATCTCCAAAATATATGTTGATCCAGGTGCATCGGTCAACATCAAATATAAACATGTGAATGAACTTATATAGGCTCAATTCTAATCAAGATTTGATAAGATGATGCCATATAAATTCAATCAAATAAAGAAAGAAGTTTTTAGCATCATGAAAATTCAATCCTAAAAACTCAACCTAGAAAAAGAACTTAATTTCAATCACATTGTTGGTTGAAGCCAAAATTCAAACATAAAAAGAGCAACTTAGGAATTCATGAAACATCCTTAAATGCTCTTGGATGGACCTATCTAGCCCCAAATAAAAAAAGAAGAGAATAAAAAGGAATCAAATGAAAAGAAAAAGAAGAAACATATTGGTTATTGAAGGATGTTCATATTCATCCTAAAGTGTTGAGTCTTTAGGAATATCATTCAGCTATTCCTAAATGACCTCACTAAATATTTGATTCCAATAATAAAAATTCTAATTCAGATGTGTTAAGTTTTCAAGGAAGTCACTATTCCAATCCTAAATGAGTCACTCCACTAAATAATTTTGAATTCAGCAAGTGTAACAACTTTAAAAAGTCATTTTTATCAATCTTAAATGACTTTACTAGATTTGTTGTTCCATAAAAAGATGAAAAAGAAATAGAAAAAGAAATGTTGGATCATATTACAGATCAATCAAGTGAAGACTTGAATCATATAAAAAAGCCAATCAACAAAATGTTGTATTTGGAAAAAAAAGTCAAATACATCAAATTCCCTAGCAAATTATTTAGTGGAGTCATTTCATAAAGAATGAAATGATATGGAAATGAGTCAAATATATTTATCTTCTTAGTGAATCTTGTAACTAGGAAAATTACCAATTGTAACCTTTCATAAAGAAATGAAATTAGAATATTACCAAAAAAAAGAAGAAGAAAAAAAGAGAAAGAAAAGTAAAGAGATGGAAGGATTATATCCAAGACCAAAAAGATGAAGTCTAAAATTTCTAAGCATGTAGACATTTTTGACTTTAAACCTCCACATCAAAATGAAGTGGAAAGGATAGAAATCAAAAATTGTCCTTAAGCTAAATAAAAAATAATCAGATATCTCATGCTTTGTCATTTTACCCTTTGCCATGATTGGGCGAGCTCGCTTGGCAGGTTAAATAAAAAGATAATGGATCTTCTTTTCCAGGAGTCTATATCTTTTGAATGGCAAAGATTCTATTGAGTATACTCTAACACCATTTCAATCAAAACAAAAATACACAATAAAACTAACATAGCTTGAATGAAATAAAAAGAATCAGACATATCATGCTTTGTCATTTTAGCCTTTGCCATGATTGGGTGAGCTCACTCGGTTAAATAAAAAAAGATAGTGATCTTATTTTTCAAGAAACCATATCTTTTGAATGGAAAAGAGTCTATTGAGTATACTCTGATTCCATTGCAAGTGTTCTATAACCATAAATAAGAAAAGTTATGGAATTATAGAGCCATTACAGGTTTAAAAGCTTAAGTAGTGTGGGTCCTAACTTTCTTTTCAAAAGGCACTCTAATAAATTGCATCAATGTTGTTTAGATGTGTCTGGAGATTTATATAGTCTTCAAGTTTGAGATGCAACCTTAGAATTTTAAGAAAAATCCAATTCCATAATTGACAAGATGATATCAATGATCTAACTCTTTAATGAATTAGCTATCGATGATTTGATCAAGCTATCTTTTGGGTTTAAAGACTACTTTATCTAGAAATAAATTGTAATGATCTCTAGTTGTAGCAGTCTATAAACTTAAGTTTGATGCCATTTCCATAAATTAAGTCCCTTGATGATTGAGGTCAAATTCCAAATAAAAAGCAAATTTTTGCTAAATTAAAAGCTAGAAAATGATGGCTGTACATAAGAAGAAAATATTCTTCTTGGTTAGCTAACATCATTATATGACCCACATCTTGGGAATAGGTAGAATCTTTACCTTGAAAATTGGGTTCATATTACCCATATTTCATTTTAAAATCAAAATATTTTTCATGCATAAGATTATCCTTCTTAAGGATAACTTATCTAAAAAATTGTCAAATCAAAAATTATAAGAATTGAAAGCATATGATATGACATTCAAAATCCTTACAAGAATGTTTTATAAGAGTCATATCATTCCCTCAACACATTGGGGCAATTTAGCAAAAAGGGTCATGATCAAGTTTTCTTATAATCCCACTTGAAATTAGGTAGAGGGTTATATTGAAAATCTTATCAAAGAAGAAAAGAAAATAAAAGAAACTTAATTGAAGGATAGTCATGTTACTATATATAGATTCTTGAAATTTACTTTTGAAGTAATTTCAAAGACCTTGTAGTACAATGTAGAAGGATCAAAAAAGCAAAATTAAGAAATTAATCAAAGACAATTATGAGATTTCATTTCCTATTATAATAAATCAACTGAAGAAATTCAATTTCAAACTTATTAGGAGAATCTAATACTCTAATAAGTTAATCCTTTCAAATTTCTTATTGATTAGGGATAAGGATTTTGTGTCTCTATGAGAATCCAAAAGATTATCTTGATTCTCATTCACTTTAGCTAACTTTAAAGGAATCTCTTGATCTTCATTGAATCCAAGAGAATGCCTTATGTCGCTTGATTCATGTCAACAAAAGTAAAATATACATATCCAAACAAAAAAAATGAAATTCCATTTGAGAAGCAATGGTTGACTTTGGTTCTTACTAAAGAACTACAGTCACATGCAAGCTCAAAGAGAATTCTCGTACCTATGACATCTTGCCTTCAATGACATAGACATCTAGCATGGTTCATTATAACTTTGAGATAGAAAAGAAAAATGATGAACTTCTATGCTCATGGCATGATAAAGCATTGGGTCCAAAATATACCCAAATCTTCCTTCAAAAATAAATTCTAACTCTTTAAAACCTCCATCGCTAAACTTCTTCATGTGTAAGGAGTATTAGTGAAATCAAGAAATGAAAGCAAACCTTCCATTACCCTTTCATCAAGTTAGACTAATCAAGTAAGGATTAAGTCCTTGAGACTCTTGCTTATTAGCAAAAACTTTTGATGATTAGGAATAAGCCACTTTGACCCCTTTTCCTCATCTATATCCCCTATAGGATTAGATTAAGCTTTTTGTGGCACCTTTCCTATACATGACTTGAGATGGGAGCAAGCCCTCTGTGGCACCTTTCTCATGTCTTTATGGGTTTAGAGCTAACCCTACGTAGCACCATTCCTACCTTTTGTGTACATGATTGGAACAAGCAATCAAGGCCCCTTTCATGCTACACAGGTGAGTTAGATTGGATTAAGTCTTTATGACCCCTTTCTAATAGCCAGAAATATATAAGTGCCTAGTCAGCCTTCATTCAAATCATCAGAAGTAAGTCCCCAGTAAACATCCTACCTTTTGTGAACATGATTGGAACAAGCCATCAAAGCCTCTTTCATGCTACATAAGCTAGTTAGATTGGATTAAGTCTTTATGACCCCTTTCTAATAGCCAAAAATATATAAGTCTCTTAGTCAGCCTTCTTTCTAATCATCAGGAGTAAGTCCTTAGTCGACATCCTACCTTTTTTTTACATGATTGGAACAAGCCATCAAGGCCCCTTTCATGCTACATAGGAGAGTTAGATTGGATTAAGTCTTTATAACCCCTCTCTAATAGCCAAAAAGATATAAGTCCCCAGTCGGTCTTCTTTCTAATTATCAGGAGAAAGTCCCCAGTCGGCATCCTACCTTTTGTATACATGATTGGAACAAGCCATCAAGGCCCCTTTCATGCTACACATGCGAGTTAGATTGGATTAAATATTTATGACCCCTTTCTAATAACCAAAAAGATATAAGTCCCTAGTCGGCCTTCTTTCTAATCATCAAGAGTAAGTCCCCATCCTACCTTTTGTGTACATGACTGGAATAAGCCAATAAGGCCGCTTTCATGCTACACAGTCGAGTTATATTGGATTAAGTCTTTATGACCCTTTATAATAGCCAGAAAGATATAAGTCCCCAGTCGACCTTCTTTCTAATCATCAGGAGTAAGTCCCTACATCCTTTTTTGTGTACATGATTGGAACAAGCCATCAAGGCCCTTTTCATGCTACACATGTGAGTTAGATTAGATTAAGTCTTTATGACCCCTTTCTAATAGCCAGAAAGATATAAGTCCTCAATCGACCTTCTTTCTAATCATTAGGAGTAACCAGTCGGCATCCAACCTTTGTATACATGATTGGAATAAGCCATCAAGGCCCCTTTCATGCTACATAAGTGAGTTAGATTGCATTAAGTCTTTATGACCCCTTTCTAATAGCCAGAAAGATATAAGTCCCTAGTCGGCCTTCTTTCTAATCATTAGAAGTAAGTCCCCAGTTGGCATCCTACCTTCGTGTACATGATTGGAACAAGTCATCAAGGCCCCTTTAATGTTACAGTGAGTTAGATTGTTTGACCTTTCTAATAGCCAGAAAGATATAAGTCCCTTAGTTGGCATTCTTTCTAATCATATAGGAGTAATTCCCTAGTTGGCATGCTATTTTGAGGATTGGATCAAGTCTTTAAAGACCCCTCTCCTCTCTTTAGCTAACTAGGATGGATCACACCCTTAACAGCCCCACTTATTAGCTAATCAAAAGAACCACCACTATTCTCAAAAAAGTGTAAGTCCCCTGAAGGAATTTTTCTTGAGCATAATGACTACATTAGGGTTAGACAAATCTTTGGGTCTACTCCTAATAACATTCTTCTTCATCCTCGAACTTAATGAAAAGTCAATTTTCTAAGAATAAATCACACTCCAAAGCAAAGATAGGTATATATATACCTATCTTCCACATCAAAATTAAAATAAAATTCAAACCAAAATAAAATTCAAATGAAAAAAATCAAAATCATGAATTGGAACCCCAAGTTTATGCTTGTATGTTGATCAATATGGTCAACTTCAATATGTGCAGTGTATTCTCATTAATCCACAACACATATTGGGGGTCCATTTGTTGACCTCATTTTTAGATGAGGTTAATTAGAGATCTTAATCACAAATAGGATTCTCCTAATTCAATACTTAGACACTATGCCTAGTGACCAGAGAATTCACCTTGGTTGGATCTAACCTATTTATCTTAGGTAGGATCAACTCAAGCATCCAAATTCAAAATCAATTAATCAAATCAATAATTAATATTCATCAATCCAAGATGATTAAAAGTCAAATTATATTTAATTTGAAAAATACCCTTGAACTAATTTTGAATTAGATTAAGCTAAAATTGATGCACTTGATTTGGACTCAAACTCCAATCCAAATCAAATGTACTCAAAATAAAAAACTCAAAATGGGTAGCACACATTAGTCTAGGGCTATGTGATTCCATAATCATAAAATAGAAAAAGGGAGACAATGGGAAGAATAGAAATGCAAATTTCTTTCTTCCATCTCTTCCCATGCAAAATCCTTTCTTCCCACCTCATTCACTAAAAGACAAAAAAAGACCTCTTAAGAGTCAGCATGAAGAGAAGGAGGGAGCAATCCTTAAAGAATTAACTTAATTCCTTTGGCAAGAAAACTTGGTTCAATCATACAAAGTTCTAGGATCAATTGCAAGGTCAATTATCCAAGGAATCAAAGTATGCCATTGTTGACCTCAAGCTTTTTCTTCAAATATGTGGTTGCAGTCAGTTTAATAGGAAATGTGGTTTTCAAGATGATCCAACCGTATAGATTGATAAGATTTCTCTTCACAACTATGTAGAATTTTAAATCATGTGATTGCATTTCCTATATCAAAAGATATTAGCAAATCAAGTTGGACAATTCTCGGATACCGCAAGAAATGAAGACGATGATTTCTAGACCATTCGATCCATGTATTTGGAGACGGTGATCTGCATTTTCGCCAATCGATTACAATCTCACGCGATATCGCCCGCAAGCCACATGACACGCCGTGATGATCCCACAATACCGGTGATCGGTATGAACCATCCGATCTTTGATCGGACTGTCAAAAATCCCGCTCATTTTAATATATCATGTGGGACCCACTTTACTTAAAACCGTTACTTAACGGTTTAATTCAATTAAAAAATCTTGAAAACTTCAAAAAATCTTATAAAATCAAAGAAAAATTATAAAATTTTAAATAAGGGCTCAATGGATTCATCTTGATAAGAGGAAGCCATAGAAATTAAAATACCCAATTTTTATTGGGTAATGTTCAATTAATTTGGGTTTAATTGAAAAATATTAAACCCTAATTACTCTCACATTAATAATCCAATTAATTTGAAACTTTGGAGAAATGAAATTAAGCTTAAAACATACCTTTGGTAAACTTTTGGGAATTTAATTCTTTGAATTGAAATGAAATTGTAATTTCATGTGTATTAACCTAAATTAATTAAATTAATTACCCTTTAATGAAATAATTAGAAAACTTTAATCTAATAACCTTAAATCAATATAATAAATATTAATGAACATAAGAATATTAATTAAACCTAATCAAACCCATATGAACCTAATAGATCACTAATTAACTGAATTAGGTAATTAAAAGAATTAAATAATTCAATTAAATGACCTTAAATTAATTAAATCATAATAAATCAACCAATTAACCAAAAATATGAATAAAACCTCATTGGAAGGTATTTCGTGAAGAATAAGTTAGAAAAAAATATCTTAATGAATCTTAATAAATTAGGCTTAATCAGTTTTAATAAAAATTAAAATCTTAATTACACCCTAATACATCTAATCAAGTTGAAACTTTAGAAACATAAAATTGGCATGTAACCCCACTTGCCATAATTATTTTAAACCAATTGATCTATAAATTTGGAATTCTTGATTTTCAAATCTCTAGGTCAATATGAACTAAATAATAATTAAGAAAAATCATTAATTAATTAAATCAAATAAATTGAAATCAAATAAACATCAGAAATACTTAGAGTAATTCAAGAAAACTTCCTAAGTAAAAGAATTTAATCAAAT
Organism: Cymbidium sinense; assembly: GCA_021442155.1. Taxonomy (NCBI): domain Eukaryota; kingdom Viridiplantae; phylum Streptophyta; class Magnoliopsida; order Asparagales; family Orchidaceae; genus Cymbidium; species Cymbidium sinense. The sequence goes on from JAKCPB010001878.1 coordinate 40,160, forward strand.
AACAAAATTTTAAGAAAAATTAATGCTTAATGAAATTCAAACATAATTAAACAACTTAAGTTAAAATTAATGAAACCACTCATCCTTAATGAATTTAAATAATGAACTTAAAACCTAGGTTAATCAAATCAAATCAATTAACTAACCTAACTACTTTAGGTTAAGAATAATCTATGAACAAACCTAAGGTATTAATTCATATTAATGGATTTTAAAACTTAAGCTTACAAATTTTAATTTAATAATCTTAAATTAAATCAATAAAAAAATCAAACTTTAAAAAATAACATAAGCCAATCAAATGAAATCCATATAACTTAATTCAAAATGAAATAAATAAAAAATATTCAATCAAACAAATCAATTCAAATAAATGAAATAACATAAATCAAATCCAAACATAATTAAAATCAAAAGGATTAATTAAAATACTTAAGGATTTTAGTTAGACTTTGGAAACTTCATTAGGATTTAGGATGTTGAATGGAAATAGCTTCAAAAAAATGGAATCATTCCATTCTTCATTCTTGAGAACTTAAATATTACTTTAACCAAATAAAATGAATAAAATGGGAATTAAATCATTAAATCATTTGAATTGAAACCACCAAAGGTAAAATTAAACTAATTTAAATCTCAAACTTCAAACTTCAAACTTAAACTTAAAGGAGCCACAAACACAAATCCCACACATTAGATTACTTAGGTCAGGACCCTAGATCTAGGTTAGATCATTCGTAATTTTATTTTAATCTCATGATGTTGTGATGTGCTTCACATGTCTGGTGGTGTATTTTGCTTGGATGCCTAGGTTTGTTTGCTCGTTAGACTGGATGTTGGGGCATTCTTTTTAGATTTTACACTATTTTCTGCAAGGGACTGTGTTAAAGGGATTGTTGTAATAATAAATCATAAAATTGTTGTTTATTTTGCAAGTGCTAAAATCCTTAACATAGTCCATAAGATGGCTTGCGAAGCAACTAATGCTAAGCCTGTATGTTTGTAAAATATAAACTATTTTGTGTGATGTGTGTATTTCCTTACATCTATTTTCCAGGGCTTAGGATTTATTTTTGAATTTTAAATATAAATTTGAGATTAGAATTAGGATCTATGGGGTCTAGGATTAGTAGAGCACAACTAGAGATGGTGTGGTCCCTGTGGAGCGATGGATGTCCCTGAAGAAGGAGACTTTCTTGGAAAGAAGACTTAGATCTAAACTTATAGTTCTAGGCGGGTATAAGGGGCGAACTCTATTTTTCTTTCTTGGGTTTATAGTAACTCATGCATTGGCCTTTTCTTATATAATTTAATTTGGCTAGTTTTATTTTGGGTGTGCTAGAAACATCATGCTTTTCATAGGTTTCTTTCTATACTATGTTGTTGTGATGAATGTCTGACGAGGCTCATAGGAGAAACTAAATTTTCTACAACTAAATCAATTGAAACATAAAAAAAAAATATAATTCATAATCTTCATAAAACTTTGCCATTAAAACAAGATAAAATATATAGCAACCCCTTAGCTGGTTGTTTTAATATCATTCATAAATCATATTATTTCACCCTTGATTAATGAGGAACTTCAATCCTTACCTAGGCTTGACCTTTGAGAATGGTGGAAGTACACCTTCTTCTATTCTGATTTGGCCCATAATCTTTTTCTAATTGCATGCATTAGGTATAAATTGCATTCCTTTGACCTAAATGAATCCTAAGTTAAAATTTATAAAAATTTTAAAAAATATATGCATTAGTTAGGTACATCTTCATACCTTACATAATCTTAAGGGTTAGGGAGTAAGTCTAGGTTCATAGATTTCTTTCCTAAAATTGCAATAACATAACCATCTTGCATTCATATGACTTAGCCTCATGGTTTTAAAATGCTTAGGTGGTGTTATACTTTTCTCTCTGTTGTAAGTCCAAGAGTCAAGGATAGGTTAGTTCCCTCAAGTGAGAGAATGACCAATGATTCCCGATAGAATTAGGTCGAGTATCACATGGGCGAAGCACTTATGAGGTCTCAAGCATCCTTTAGAATAAGTCTTCAACCCTATTTATTTCATACCTTTGTGCTAGAATCTAAGCCCTAGATTTCTAAGAAAATGATTACTTGAAATTTAAAACTAAATCCCAAATTTCAAACCCAATCATAGATAAAATGTCTAGGGCATCCCAAGATCAATGATTACATCCTACTCTTCCATTTGACTCTTAAAAATAACTCTCTCACTTTGGACCTCTCCAAATTGAATTTCAAAAATCAATCCTTTGAAAGCTACCTTAGTAGTCTTTAGGAATAACCCTTTATTTCTTTAATGGAGTATTCTGGAAGAGACCCCGATGTAATTAACTATGAGTTGCCTTTATAGGGAACCATGATCCTAGGATAAAATAGAGCTTTTTCTACTTTTCCATGTAGTTCAAAAGAAAATGCTCTGGTACACAAAAGACCCATTAGCCTTAGGAGTCTTTTATTGAAATGATCAAATCCGTTACAGGAGAGCATGTTTATCTTTCAAAGATAATATGTTTATTCCTTAATGTCATATTTAATCATCTAAATAAAATATTCCTAAACTCTATGTGGTGCCATTTCGTTTCTCTATTCTAAAGAAAATAAAAAAAAAACCAACAAATACAACAACTCATCGTGGATATACCAATTCTTCATGAGTCTGTGTTTTCTCCTCGAGTTGGACAAATATTAGATATATGACTAACCATGTCATTTTCTCTGGGGTTTTGATTAAGCCCTTAGTCCCATCCTCTGAGCTATTTGGATCACATTCTTTGAGATCCCATTTAGACACTACCCAGGTTACTCTTGGTTGGACAATCTTTCTTTCCTAGAAGCCACCCCTGTGGTTGGAGAATTTGTTCAGCAGATATGCAAATTCTCCCTTAGTTTAGTAAATCTGAGATAGGTCTAGGCTAATATATGTTCCTTCTCAATTTGATCCCTCATAAACAAATAGGGTCCACGATAAACAAACTAAACAAAATAAATAAAATATTCACTTATTAATAAAGAATTCAAGCCCTTAAAGGGCTCCATTTCCCAAGCAAGCATCCTACCTTTAGGGATGTGTCAAAAACTCAAGAATTGGATGATAGTTGAGTTGAGATACCCCTGGTCAAGATCACTGTAGTCTCCTTAGGTGTCATATTTTTTCCATAAGTAGGTTACCCTAGTATTTTGAAAGATGTAAACTATATTCTTTTAAGCATGGTTATCGCAAATTGATCAGCCCAGGTCACTTGTTGCCCAAAGCAACCCATCACCCTAGTGGTCTTTTGTAGTTAAAGATGTGAGTTTGAGCTTTCTTTAATTGATCATTGCAAAAAAGGCACTCTTTGGTTGGATAGTTCTCCTATGTGAGAAGCTACTCTCTTTTGGTTGAAATCTAAGATACTATGTTCATATAAGCTCTTCTCTATGATCCATTACAAAACAAAAATCCATCAAAATAAATCTAAAAATGAAATTAATCTTGAATATTCCTTGAGTTGATTAAGTCCCACATTCACTCAATAGTCCCTAGGTTGGTTCAATTTATTGCCTTGCCAATAGATTACCCCAAAGAATGGTCCCTACTTTGGAGGATGTAAGTCTACTATGCTTTCCCAGAATAATTGTTACATACCAAAAGGCATCCATTTCTAGTCCTACTATATATTTAGTAGACTACTTTGTTCAGAAATAGGTCTATGGTATGCTCCTTCTCATGATCCATTGCAAATAAATGGAATCCATCAAACAAATCTAAATGAAATTGACTATCCTAAGTTAATTTAACATCCTCACTTATCAACTCATTCTTGCCAAGATTATCCTAGCAATTGCTCTCACTTTGGAGGATGTAAGTCTACTATGCTTTTATGCTACTACATACCAAAAGGCATCTTGGCTAGTCCTTTAGTAGAGACTACCCCCTTGGATTGTAAATCACCATATTGGCTCCTTCTTTAACTATTGTAAACCAATAAAATCCATCAAAATAAATCAAAATAATCTTGACTATCCTTGAGTTGACTAAGTCAATTCACTCAAATCTTCTGTTCAATCTTATTTTGCCAATAGATTACCCCAAAATATCTTTCTTAAAGGGTGTAAGTCACACTTTCTTCATAATCATGCATACCAAAAAAGGCATCCCTTTGGTTTGCTAGTCCTATTACGTGTTGTAACTACTCTTTAGATCAATGAATGTTTTTTTCTCTCCTAAAGAAATCCATCAAAAATTAAATCCATCTCAAAATCCAAATTCAAAATTGAAATGAATTCAATCCTCTTCATGGAAATTTCTCCTCAGACTTAAATTAAATCAAACTCTTCATCCCCATATGACTTGAACCTACTTCATAATTCATATACTTTATCAAATTCCTCCTCTTTTATGTTCAACATATAGAGCCATTGCACTAAATTTTGGATTCTTTCTACCCTTATAGATTGTTTCTATGCTTCATCTTTCATTGTTGATCATTTCAATCAACATAATATTTGTTTCATGTCACACCACATCATTCTCTATTTTTTATGAGCTCTCCCCTCCATCTTTGACACATGATTCTCATAGACTTTAAGAGTTCCTTAGTCATAATAAGAACATCATGATTATGGACACTCAACTTTCCAAGACTGAAGAGTTGCCATAAATAGGTTATGCCATGTTAGAAATCATCTTGAAACACTCCTCACCTTTTCTCAAGTCAAACTCAAAATCAATCTTATTTAATTTTCTAAACTCAAATCAATGCCACATGATTGAAATCCATGATCAAACTAAATAAATTCAAATTCCAAAATTTTCTAAGTCCTTTAATTTCCTCTTAAGGCTTAGCCAAAATCATCTTCAAATCAAATCAAATCTTAAAATTTTCTCATAACTCATTTATATTCTCATTTATATTCACATATAAATGAAATGTAAATTCAAATCAAATCAAAATCAAAATCAAAATCCAAAAATTCCAAAATCTTTTCTAAGTCTTTAATTTCTTAAGGTTTAACCTAAATCATGATCAAAATCAATTCAAACTCATGAAATTTTCTAAAACTATTTTATATTCTCATTTATATTCACATATATAAATGAATGTAAATTCAAATCAAAACTAAATTCAAATTCAATTCAAAATCTTTTCATGTTTTAAATCCAAAGGACTTAGCCAAAATCATCTTCAAATCAAATCAAATATGATTTAAATTCAAATTGAATATTTTCAAGTCAATTTCAACCTAAAGACTTAAATTAAATCATGTTCAAATCACCCAAACTCAAATATTTTTTGAACCATTTATATTCTCATTTATATTCACATATATAAATGAAATATAAATTCAAATCAAATCAAATTCAAATTCCAAATTTCAAAACTTTAAGTCCTTAACCCTCTTATGTCAAATCAAAATCATCTTCAAATCAATTCAAACTCATGAGATTCTTCTCATAAATCATTTATTTTATCTTATATCACATATAAATGAAATATAAATATAAATCAATCAAACTAAATCCAAAATTCAATCAAAACTCAAAATTTTCAAGACTTTAATTTCCACCTTAAGGACTTAGCCTAAATCATCATCTTTAAATCAATTCAAACTCATGAGATTTTCTCATAACTCATTTATATTCTCATTTATATTCACATATATAAATGAAATATAAATATAAATCAATCAAACTAAATCCATAATTCAAAAACCCAAAATTTCCTAAGTCCAAATTTCCTCTGAATTACCAAAAATTATACCAAATCAAATCAAATACCAAATTTTCTCATAAATCATTTATATTTTATTTATATTCACATATATAAATGAAATATAAATTCAAATAAATCAAACTAAACTCAAAACTCAAATCCAAATTCCAAATCTTTCCTAAATCCTTTAATTTCTCTTATGACTAGTCTAGATTATGATCAAATCACTAAAAAATTATGAAATTTTTCATAACCATTTATATTCTCATTTATATTCACATATATAAAATGAAATATCAAAACAATAAACCACTTCCAAAGTCAAATCAAAAACATCCAAACAACCTATTTTCACTTAAACTAGCAAATCAACCTCAAATCAAGCCAAACTTGATTTTTCTTCATGATTCAATCAATCCTACAAATGAATCCAAATATGAATACAACCTTTAATACTTGACTAAAAAAAATCAATTCAAAAAATCAAGCCAAAATCCATTTCTTGTTCAATTTTTGAACTTGAAATTGTCAAATGAATCAAAACCATTTGTCTTCAAATCACATGCAAATATACTAAATCATAAGTACATATACAAGTTCAATCAAACCCAAATCAAGCTTTGACCAAGCATTTTGACACATAGCTCACTTGACTAAGTGACTAAAGACCTATAAGTCAAACTCTTCAAATTGATTGAATAAATCCTCCTCATATTTTCATATGATCAACCCATCATGAGATGATCAATCATATTGGGTCAAACCAAGTCAAAGGGGGTTTTGTCATGAGATCAATCATTTCTTGGTTTTCCTTAAGTAAAATGGGGGAGGTCCATTGAATTGCCAACTTCCACTACACTCAAATTCAACCAAATTCTCTTTGCACATTAGAGAACCCAATTGAGCTTGCTTTCTTCCAAGTTCTTGAAGGGAAGATCCATTTCAATCAAAATTAAACTGCTAAGGAGGAGTCCCATGAGCCATCAACCTCAAGAATTTTCACCAAAGCTTTGTCTCAACTAGATGAAGCTTCTCAAGGGAATTAAGCACCGGATCACCTCGATGAGGTATGCCATTTTGAGCATTAAACTCAATGTGGTGTGGAGCTTTATGAAAGAAATTTTGACCCCCCATTAGGTTTATATGATTTTAATCCAAACCAATGGATCTTCACTTTGAAAGTGGATGGTCCCCATTTTCACGTGGAAGAATAGATCTGGCCATCCATCCATTTTGTTGATGGACGTGAGATTAAAATGCATTTTATATCCTATTTTATCCTCTCGATGATTTAATCTCACCCATCGCCCATAATCGAATGGAAGGGAAAAGCATAGCCACCACATGAGATGCTATGATGTGACATTTTAAAATGTGAATGGATGACGCATGTAAAGTGCGTCGCATGTGTTGAAGATTAGAATTAATTAAGGTTTAAATTATTCTTATTAATTACCTAAACTTCTAAAATTCATATCTCAACTAGAAAAAAAAGAAAATATGAAATAAATTGCATTAGAAAGATATTTGAACATAGAATATTCTAAAATTTATTTTGATTAATTTTGAATATCTCTTTTCTAAATTTGGGTTTTATTAGAAATCTTAATTAATTACTTCTAATTAATCCATTAATCTCAAACTTCTTGATTGTATTTGGATGACTTCTGCCTCTAATTTTCTTAGGATTTATTAGTGACATAATTGGGGAAATTGTTAATTCATTTCCTAATTACCTCCTTAATATAATTAAGGTTAATTAAGAGTTTGATTAGTGGTTTAATTTTTAAGTTGATGGTCTGTTTCAATGAATAGGAGGTTTAGGAAATAATTTTGGGGCATTTCCCAACCTATCCCTTAAACCCCTTTTCTTTCTTAATCCTCTCTTAATTGGGGCTAATTCACTAATTACCCTTAATTAATTCTTAAAATTATAAAACTTTCTAGAACATAATTAATCTACTTTGGGTAGATTCTTAGGTGTTCAAGAGCCTAAGTTCAATTAAGGAAATCAAAACTCAACTCATATGTGTGAGGGGTGTTTTTGAAATTTCTTAAGTTAAACCCCTTAGCATAATTAATCATTAATCATGAGCCAAATTGCATTAGGCCCCTTTTCTTCCAAGGTGCATTACAAATTTAAATTCCTTGTGAGGTTTTATATCATCTCATTGGCTCATAATTATATGACTAACTATGCTAAGGTAGGTAATTAAAACATGTTTAATTCATAACTTAACCTATTCAAAATATAAAATGAATCTAATCATCTAAAAATTGGAAAAAAATATAAAACACATGTGGGAATGGGTTAGGAATAGCAAACTCAATTCACATTTTCAAAATTAAATCAAATTCAAAATCAAAGAAAAATCATATTAAATCAACTCTGATTTACTTTTAGCTTTCTTATTTAATAAGATTGTCTTTATGAATTAATTAAAGTGAATGTGTTTACATGCTTTCATTGATTAGTTCTTCCCAACATGCTAAATATGTGTGCCATATGATTTCATACATTCATGCTTTAAAAATTAAATTTAAAAAAATAAAAATATTTTCTTTATGTCAAATTACATGTGTTGACTAAAGTAAGAATATGAGTGGCTATTATCACTATTAAATCCAAATTATTATAAAATTATATGAATCAATTATCAAAATGAAAGTGTGTTACTTATATCTTATTTATAAGTTTTCATGTGAGTAAAAATATAAGGATGTGCTTAGTGTAGGTTTTCCTTATCTTCTCTTTTAGTATAATTTTGAATAGGTTTGACAAAGTGTATGGTTCATTTAAAAAGAACCTAACACTTGCCTAATTTTATATCTTATTCATTCCTATACTATCACTTAAGAATGATACTTATACTTGCACATATAAATTGCATAAACAAAAATAAATCAACTAACAAAATTTTTTGCATTCTTTCTTTTCCATTCATTTCTTTTGTACACATGCTTGTATTTAATGAAAGTGGTATATTAGTCTGGACAACCCTGGGGTTACGATACTTTAAGTATCCCTAAGTAGTTCTTGTACGTTACATACTTGGTTAACAATGACAGTGTACTCACTTATGCCTTTCATACATTCATGTGTGCATGTGAAAATTGGATAAGAAACCCCTTTGCTACTTAATAAGAATCATGCATCATAAACATTCAAATTTTCTTAAATGAATTTCTTAGCATGTATCATGAAGTGTGCTAAATATTCTCATTTGTTTGTATAGATATGCTTAAGACTCATTCATATGCATGTCATACATGTTGGGAAAGAATTGAAGTGGTGTATGTTTTATGAATTTAGTTCATTTTATTTAATCTTGAAATGCCTTTCTTTTCGAATATGTTTGTTTAAAGTTCACCTAAACTTAGGATTAATTAAAACACTTAATTAAAATATTCACTAAATAAAACTAAAACATGAATCAACTTTAGAAATTACTTAGGTTAAGAAAGGAAAGAGAAGTTCTCTTCTCTTTCCCTCTCTTTATAACTTAGTAATTAATTCTTGGATTCATTTAAACCCAATGAAAACATAAAAATAAAATCAATCCAAAATAATTAAATTACTTAAATGTAACCCTCCTCTAAGTTGAACATTCTTCATACTTAGAAAATTCCAACTTAAAGCCATAGCTAAGCATACTATACAAACCTCTAAAGCACACACATTATGCTAAGTCACAACTTCTAACTTTAGGTTAGGGCAGTGCATGGTTTGATACTTTCTTTTGTTTTGTGATATATGTTTTAGTCTGAATGTTAGAATGTATGTGCATAGAATGAATGGTAGGGCGATCTTAGTCTAACCATTATTTTCTGCAAGGGATTGTGCTTAAGGGGTGTAGTGATAAATAAAAATATAAATACTTTTTGCTGTGCAGGTGCTTATACCCCTAAGCATAATCTAATAGGCCAAGTGGATTTAGTCATCCATGTGTGGGGTGATAAGTCCAATATACATGCTTGGAATTTGTGTGGTTTGTTTAGCTAATCTCTATTTTGCAGGTGTTACTTAGATTTACTTTTCCTTTTCATGTAATTTTTTCAATTAGGATTTTGGAATGATTATTATGGGGATTAGGATGAGCACATTGGTCATAAGATCTCATCTTATGCACCATGTGAAGCCTTTGGAGCATCCACCTTCCAACCATCCAAAAGAAGGAACCAAAGAAGAAAGAAGAAAAGAAGAATGAAGAAATGAAGCTTGAACACCCCCATAACAATGAGTTCCTTGCTTAATTGTATGTAATTCATTTATAATCTGGGTTGTATAAGGGTAGAGCTCGACTACTCAACTTGTTTTAGTTTGGTGGTACCACAATGACCTCTTTTTTTTCTTTACGATTAACTTTATAAATTGATTGATGATTTGTTTAAGCTTGTGCATTAAGTGTCATCCTTTTCCTAGTTTCTTCCTTGCTTTATGTATGGCTTGGATGTGGATTAAGCTCATAGGGAAAAATAAATCTTTACCAAATTTAATAATTCAAAACTAAAAATAAAGAACTCATAACCTCACCTAAAGCTTAGGATAAAAATCAAGATAAAAGAATTAGCAACTCCTTAGCTGGATGAGTACTTCTTTTGTAACATCATGCACAAATGCATATTATTCACTCTTGATTGAGGGCTTCCACCTTTGCTAGAAACTTGGCTTGACCTTTGAGAGCCATGGTGGAAATACACCTTCTCCCTTCTCGCTAATTTTGGCCAATAATCTCATTTCTCATGCATTAGGCATATGAATCCTATTAGCTTGAGTCAAAAATAATTGTCCAAAAATAAAAAAAAATGAAATATGAATTGCATTAGATTTAGATCATTTGAAGCATACCCTTACATGATCTAGTCTCTTTAGGGAGTGAATTTAAGAACTTAGTCTCTTTCAAAATAAATAACAACCTAGCTATCTTGCATAAAGCATATAACTTGCCTATATGAATTTAAAATTATAGGAGGAGTTAGTTGGGGGCCACCCCCAGGCAGTTGTAAGTCCAAACAGTCGAGTGGTGTGTCCTCTCTTGTGGAGGCAAACCAAATACCCATTTTTGACTTTGATTTAGGTTGTACTTTCAGCCCTGCCAAAGCTCCCTAGATTTAGGTTCTGAGGTTGCTTTTCCCCTTTGTGGGCCATAAGCTTAAATACTCACTTCTTAGGCATTTCCTTAATCTTGTGTTATGGAATCATAAGCCATAAATTTCAAAATTAACTTAAATAAATTAAATCAGGGATAGAGATGCCGCCGTAGCACCATCTTTTATCTTCCTTTGATCTTCAAAATCTGATCTTCCAAAATAAACATTGATAGTCCTACCTATTAAAATCTTTGAGACAATGATCATTTACTTTTAATTGAGAGTATTCCTAAGATCTCATTCCTTAGGATGTAATTAACTATGGCATGAGAACTTAATGAACATTTAAAAACCTTTACTTTTCCATGTAAAGTAGAAAAGAATCTTTGGTACATACATTATCCTGGAGTCCTTGAGGTGATTAGGTCCATTGTAGGGTGACTTCTATCTTTTGAGATAGTACCTCTCCTCAATGTCGTCACCCTCAACATCTATCTACGTGGTGTCAAAATGTATAAAGAAAAGAAGATGTATATTTCCATCCACATTTTATTGCATAGAGTGAAGATGGAAGTATATATCTTATTCTCTAAAAGAAAATTGATGAAATTTTCACCACAAAGCACTAAAAGAAAAGGATGGGAAACAATAGGAACCACGAACCTAGGAGGGAGAAAGATGATGTACAGGATATGTGATCCTCATAGTAAGTTGGACAAAAATCGAGAGAGGGCAGCTTTTAGAAGCAAAACCAAGAGAACGCTTCATGTTTTCTTAGATTCTTTCTATGGGAGTAGCACAAGGATTAGCATTCTTTACCCCATGAGAAAGCACTAACACCTTCCTTGTTGGAGCTGGGCTTTGCGCACTGGGAAAAGGATTTGATAGGAAACTGGCCACTAGATGAAGTGAACCCCATGGATCGGTATCGAGAGGTCCATCACAGTCAAGTGCAAGATAATTTCCCTCTTATTAGTAAAGTACCCCTCTTCCTATTTAGGGGGTGTTGACCTCATTTTTGGAATGAGCTCTCAATCCCTCCATCTTATGACACATCTAGTAATTAGGTGGACACTCAACCTAACCCTAAAGGCTTAGAAGAGTTAGCCATAGGAGTGTTAAAAAAATTTGCATACCCTATAGCTTGAACTAAATCCTCACATCCTCCTTTCAAGTCAAACTCCAAATCAAATCACTTCCAAACTTAATTGATTTTTCTCAAACTTAAATCAATTCCAACTTAATTGATTTTCTCAAACTTAAATCAATTTCAAATGATTGAAACCCATGATTGAATTCCAAATTGCAAAATAAAAAAAGAAAAAAATTGTTCCTAAGAGACTTTGATTCTATCTTATGGACTTAGCCTAAATCAAATCCAAATCAATTCAAATTCAAAAGATTTTCTCAAAACCCATTTATATTCTCATTTATAATCACAAATAAAAATGAAATATAAATTCAAATATCAAAAACTAAATTCAAAAATCAAATTCAAATTCAACCAAAATAAGCCTTTCAAGTCAAAATCTTGAGCTTAGCCAAATAAAATTCAAATCAAGCCAAACACTTGATTTTTCTTCATGATTCAATCAATCCTTCAATCATGAATTAAAATATAAATATAAAATTCAATCATAAAACCAAAACTAAATTCAAAAATCAAATCCATATCAAACTCATGTTCACCCATTGAACTTGAAATTTTCAAATGAATCAAAACCCATTTGACTCAACATCACTTGCAAATGGATTTATATTTCAATCATAAGTCTATATGTGAGTTCAATAAAACTTGATTCAAGCTTTGATCAAGTCAATTGACCCACTTAGGCTCACTTGACCCAAAGTGACCTAAAGTACCCCTTTTGAGCCAAATTCTAATCCTACCCACATTGTCATTCAAGTTGAAATGAACTGCTTTGCACCTTATCAAAGAGGGGCCCATAGCTTAGTGAGTGGGGCTGAAAAACAAAAAGAAGAAGAAAAAGAAAAAATGGGAACTAGCCACCCATCCAGTGAAGGATCAATATTTTTGTCCGTGGTCACCTGAAGGATTTTATGTTCTTTGCTACAATCGTTTCCCTTCTATTTGCTAAGCGTAAGTTCGTTCATCATTACCGCTTGCCTAGGCAAGTTGGTTTTGAGTCGGCACCTTTCATCTACCATTTTCTATCTTTCTTGCATGGGGGGCTTGGCGGCTTTGTCTTGACTTCATGAGTGGGGCAATTTGGTCTCCATTGCCCGGGGTCTTCCTTCAGATCATTCGATGATATGTATTTTGCTATTGGGATGAAAATAATTGCCTCAACATTAAAGGTTGTATATTTTGTAGGCTATCTGGAAATATGCCCATTGCCACAATAATATGATTCATTTTGCATACACACCTCTCAAAAGATGTCGAGTGCACTACATGTCTAATTTTAGAAAGAAAGTTTGACATTTTTTCTTTTTATTGTAGCTCCTCTGCATTCATTCCTTAAAGAAAGTGATCCATTATCCTATCTCTTCCCAAAAAAAGAGTTGAACAAATCTTTTAGTGTTCACCAAAGTTTGAGTCCTTGGCCAGTGCATCTCTTCCTAGCAGACTCATTTACATGATCAAAGTCCCTGTGAGGTCGCTGTCTGATATCCCTTCTTGAGCACCTCTCACTCACCCTAATCTAAAGATTGGAATCACACATCTAACCCCTGGAGAGGCTTCATTTAGGAACTCCTTTTGGTCCGGTGGGCACTTGAGATCCTTTTTCATCAAGTCCATCTCTCCTACCAATGGTTCCTTGTGGCTCCTCACTTATGCCTTCGGCAACCCCATCCATCACCTCAGTGAATTCTAGTGTTCATTTTTTTCTACTTGAAGTTGATCAAACTAGTACATACTTTCCACTTTCTAAAAGTTTCAATGATTTGATGTACTATAACACCTTGGCATATGTAAACTATAAGGAAGGTGGTTTCCAATCAGAATGCGATCATGCTTGATCCAGACTTGAAGGAGATCACATTCTTCTACCTATGTAATTTGATGAATCAATAAAAAAGCATTAGTGATCATGAATATCTAACCTTCCTGGCTTTCTACTTTCAGAGAAGTTGCTAGTGATGACCTCTTCTTATTCCGTGTCTTGACTCATCCAAGAATGCTATCACCTTCTCTTCTAGAAAAATAATGTGACTTGTTTGGGTGAGGGGGATAGGAACAAACCGGATGATAGGAAAATGAAGCAGTGAAGGCATTAGAGGTGTCACTCCCCCAAGAGCATAGCGTGGCATGCACGAAGACAAGGATTGTGCATCAGGGATGAGATCACAGGGAACAATGTTTATTCTTTGCTTCTATTTGAAAAGAAATAATAAAAAAGTTCAAATCTTCTTAGTCGCACCTTTCTTTCTTCTCGCATTAGCCCAATCAAACTCCTAAATTGGTGAATGCAGAAGTTACGTCGCTATTTTTCTACGTAACCTTGGTCTCAAGCTTCTATTAGGACCACTTTCATCTAACTTTCCTTCGACCTTTGTGGCTATTAGTGAAGTGGAAACTAGATTGCATAATGAAATGCTATATCGATTTCAGCTAGATAGATCAAGCTTCAGACTAGGAGTTTCCATTGCTGGGATAGATCTCGTTCACTCTTGAGTTGAAATGTATGCTCAATTAACCATCTTGCTCAGGATTGTTAGGAGCTTTTTCTTTGCTATGCACCTTGACTCTCTTATAGAATGGAAGCCTCAAGCCTATTTCTTTCGAGACATGATTGAAGAAAAGGCTAATGTCCTGACTCCTACAGACCTAATCCTAATGCAGTGGCTATGCTATCCATTCTTACCTTAAATGCAGTGAAGTTAGCAACCAACTTTCAAATCAACTGACTTGAAGATAGGTCGATTGGATAAGTTCCCTAAGGTTCCAGAGTGACCAAGTATCTGATGAGAGGAGTCTCTTTCATGATTTTGAATGAGAAACCTGTGGTTGAAAGCTAGAAAGAATGAGGATGATCGAATTCATCTTTTATCACAGAACATATTGACTTATCTTAGAAATTTTTCTAAAACAAAATAAGAAGAAAAGAGATCCTATACAAAATGATTGTTATATAGTGAATAGACCATCTTTTCACTAAGAAGGCAATAATTTGATTTTTTTCAAAAGTGGTTAGTGTTAGACTTTGTTTGGAAGTAATACCTGTTGATTCAAAGCTAAAATCATTTTCAAGGGTGAAAGCCTTCCATTCATGCATAAAGATATGGATGTCATTATCAACAAATATGTAGTACTAAGGAGCATGTATATCTGGTAAAGCAAGAAGGAGCAAGGTGAGAATGCAATGGATAGTTTGCTATGGTATAATCCCAAACAAAGGTATTGTTATTTCCTCGATTCAGTTGATTTGGATGCCTTTCTGAAGGTCCCCATTTCCCCTTTTATTTGCTTTTTTTCTATTCTTATGTGAATGCATGAATGAGAGGTTGATGTGCAAACAAAGACATGCATTTTATTCATTGTAGCTTTACTCCCATTGTATGACTTTTCAGACAGTTCTTGGAGTATAAGTAACTCCAAAAAGGCATTTTGGAGCAAGTGAAGTGTGAGAAGGGACCAGGAAGTGAATAATGAAAGTTGTGGTTTTGAAATGAGAATCCATATATATAATGAATAGCATCCAAAGCATACTTCATTTCATTGCTTTAGCATGAAGCTCAACACTCAACACCATCTTAGAGTAATCTTTCTTAGAAAAGTGAGAGCATTTTGCCAATGACTACTCTCGGGCCATTAACTAGACCTTCGATAGCGAACTAGACTTACTGCTCAAGTCAACATTGATCTTTGGCACTAAAGACTACTGAAGTTAGAAGATCATTTTTGATAGAACCTTTCTTGACTATAATTTGCTGCTTGAATGAGACCTTTGTTGATGGATGTGCTTGGCCTACCTAATAAAGCTGAACATGTGACCGAGGCAGTCCGACTAGAGGCCTAAATACATAATGTAGTAGCCCTAGGAAAAGCTTCATTGTAAATGGTATCGCCCATTGACCGTTAAAAAAAAGACCATGTTTTGAGAACCGCTAGATGGGCCAAAGTCTTGATCCTAGGTGATGGAGATAATGTTCCCCTAAGCTAAGCCTTCAATGTATCTCTAAGTAGTTTTAAAAACCCTTTATTCCCTAAAAACATGAGTCCTTAGTTAGTGACTCAACTCAGATCAATTGGATTTTCAATACAGTTTCACAAATCTTGTCCAAACATTTAGTCAAAAGAAGAAGGACATTTATAAAGCAGGTCATGAAAGAGAAAGACTTCCTCTATGCACAAAAGGCATTCAATTAGACAGAAGACTTTTGTCAATCTTTCTAACAAAAAGCCCTATTTTTTAAAAAAACTAAAGCAAGTATAGAATGAGAGAAGCCATGAAGCTATTATGAAATTCATAGATAAGAGAAAATAGAGAAAATAAAGGAAAGTAGAATAGAAGACTAAGATAGTGAAAAGAGATTTCTCTAAAAAAAGAATTCCTATTACGCAGGGAAAAGCTCTCATGAAACCAACCCGTAACTTCTTTTCAAGACTTTCTTCCACTCAATTTCTAAGAAAAAGTCATTCTATATTCATACTAGGAGAGTTCCAACCTTCCATGAAATGCTAGGCAAAGTCCTTACCAGCTTAAGCTCCAAGTGAGAATGACCCGGCAAGACGTCCATCTCTCTCTTCCTTTCATAATTACTTTCAGTGTCAAAGAGTCAACTATAGAAATTCTTGGGCTTCTATGATTTCTCTTTCTTTATTTGCTATGCAACCTTTCCTTTCACTCTAATTAGTATTCAATAGGAAGGCAACTGTTCTAGCTCTTTTGGCACTTGGGCATATCTGGTGTCCACGTATGCTTATGGTGTGCATGGCTCTTGATTGATTGCTCTTCTTTCATAAGCAAATGCTGTCAAATCTTTCCCACCTTTTTCTAATTCTAAGGCATAAAGCATTCACTTAGATAGTTAAAAGAATGGATAGAGTCATACTTCCCTATTTTTTAGAATATAGCACATGAATCAGAAGAAGAAGTAGATGGACCGTAATTGGATGTGTGAGGAGAGAGTATAGCAAGAATGAGTGAGATCTATGTTTACGTGAGAGTGAAGATGGAATGATTTTATTCACTCCTATCCTAACATGCTAAGCTTTTGATTCCTAGTGTGCCGCTCTCCTCTCCACGCTAGTACCATTAGCTCCAAAGCAATCCATTCTTTTTGGCAAGCTAGTTCCTTATCTTCATTCTCCCATGGCTTGGTTGAGGAAGCTAGAGATGGAGCATGTTGAAAGAGTTAGGATAACAATCGCTAGGGAATCAGTATTAACGGTCAAAGGATTGATTTCTATTAGCAAAGATATATTTGAGATTCAATGTGGGAGAAGCTAGAGTAGAATGATCTACTTCTCACACCTATGGTCCTATGGAAAGAAGGTGGATTCTTTATAGAAAGTAGCATAATCTATCTCTCAATCAAATCTATCCAGTAAAGTCCTTGCTCTTCTCATATATGCTATTCTATCTAAAAGAATAGGTTGTCTATGAAGGTGGTCTTATCTCTTTGACTTGTTCAAAAATTGGTTGTTATCAACTAGGTTCTTATCTTTGCAAGTTTATCTTACTGTCTAGCAGCTTCAATAAAGGAAGAATTCCTTTTCCTAAAAGAGAATCCAAATATATATCCAACGGTTGCAACTAAGCCAGCCAAAAAGGAAGCAAAGGAGCCAAGCAAGGTAAATTAGGAGCGAAGCTGCTCTTTCAGCTAGTCTCCATGGAATATGGATGCGAGTTAGTTAGGGTCGTGGTAGTTTAGTTTGTCTATTTAGCTTGATTGGTAAGCCCATCCTGCTGAATAAAAAGTCCAGTAATTGATTTCAATTGCCCTTCTTATGTACAAATCACTTCATACTTGAAGATAAGTGGGAGTCTAATTTGAAATTGTTGGGGCAGTGCATATGAAAGAATAGCTTTCATAACAAGCTTAAAATAAGCTCGTAGGTGGAAATAGCATATGGTATGGTCGCTTTATACAGATCCTCGGGATCTCTTTGCTCTTTGATAATCTCACCTCTTCTACTCTACTATTTCTAAAAGCCCCGTCAATCAATTTTAGTATGAAAGTCTTCTCTGCTATAGATATCATGAGGAGTAAGGACAAAGTAAGAGATTAGAAAGAAGATAGAAAGTCAGATAGCTGATGGGGTCAGCTAAGAGCTAGTCATTTCTTACTGGGATAAAAGAAAAGAGGAATCTTCCTCATTCCATGGTTCTTGCTTTGGGATCCATAAATTCATCACTACTGAGTCTTCTAGTTAGCTTAGCCTGGGATAAGAAAAGATCCCCTATTCTGATTCTACTTTGGGCAATGCTAGTTCTCAAGAAAGAAAGATTCGCCGGCTTATGAGTTTTGGTATTCAAAAAAGTACATAGAAAAATTGAGAACAAATAGCATTTTTCCTACTTGTGGATCCCTTTTGCACCTGCTAGTGCAACTTGCTCTGCATTTAGGGTTCCGCTTTCATCAATAACGCTCTTTGCACTTAGACTATCCAAAGTTCGACTAGAAGGAAGAAAGCAATGGTAGATGAAAACTCTCTTTGCCACTATTGCTATCTCTCGTCCTACTCTAACCTCCCTTTTGCCTCGATATCTTCTACATGAATATGCTATGCTAGATCGATCATAGCTAAAGCTAAGTGCTCATCTTCTCTTGTGATTCTCTTCCATTTACTTCATTCTCTATCTTTGCTACGCACCTTGACTCACTCACTTGAATGATTTATTCATCACTCTGCGCCTTTGAACTGCTCCACACCTTAGCTTGGCTATAAGCCAAAACTCTAAAAAGCAAGGGGAGTTTTCCTTGACTTTGCTTAGGGCAGCGAGTGTGCCTTGGGTCATAATGAAGATAGTAGGATAGAACCATGGGCAATTTCCACTTTTAGAATAACTACTGTAATTGAATCTATTTTCGGAAGGGCTACTAAAGAGGAAGGCTTGCTCTAGATCTTCATTTTCTTGCTAGGGAGAGCTTCAAGGAGTTCCTATTACATAAGAGGACTCTTATAGATGCTTTGCATATAGACTCATTGCATCCCTTAGATGGGTACCTTATACTTACAAAAGGACTTTCTCTATGAAAGGATTCATACCCAGACTAGCCCTACCTTTCAGTCTCGTTGGAGTCCGGGCACAAAGGACTAGGCTTGCAGACACTTCCTACTCTTGAGTCCTTAGAAAAGGAGACATTAAGATTGCAAAGAGGACTCTCTTCCAAGCTAAAATTTAATCTGATGCAATTGATATGAGAGCAATGATAGATGAAAGAGTGAAGTGAAAGGCATTGCTTTCAAATTTGATTTCCAAGTACCAAAAAAAACTAGTAGTTCTTCCAATCATCTTTTTGGTAATTCAACATCCAGTTATAAAGAACTGCCTACTCCCACCTCGAATGAAAAAGAGATCAAAGGCTTAAAGCTTACTATTCTATATATAGATTCTACTTTTCATTATGCACATAAGGATGGAAGATGAAAATCTCATGTACAGTTCTCGAATGGAGATTCTTTGACTAGAATAAATCATCGTAATGGATGTAAGCTCAATCTAAAGGAACAAAAGCTTTATAGAATTATTAGAAAGCTATGGGACCAGAAATTGATCCCTATGATCGAAGTTATATACTCTATACCATAGGTCTTATATGCACAAGCAACAAATAACATACAAATTTCTTTTCAGGTAATAGAACGAAACCTGTTATTACCTAGAAATAAAAATCTGTCATTACAAATAATGAGTTACTATAAAGTGCCACACAATATGTATATTCTTTTTCAAGGAGATTGTTAAAGGTTAAGAGGTAAGTGGTTCCCTTCTCTAATAGGGTAGGGCTGATCATGTATCTACTTTCGGGTTTTCCCGTCCCAAAATTCCATCTTCTTGATAGCACAAAAATATGACTCAGATTGATTGCATCAACCCTTCCTTTTTTATCTCAGATGGTACAAGAAGAAAAAGATGCCTACGCTTCCTCCATTGTTGGCCTTTGGAAATGGTAAATAAGTTCCTTTCCTTCCCCAACATTGAAGGTGTGTAGCACACTCTTCACTTTCTGTCAAGTAGTGTACACCAATAAAGACAACCAATACATGGTCTTCAAGGTAGAGGTTAGGTTGCTAGCTTTAGAAGTGGCACCAAAGCACTTGGCTAAATCATCATTGGTAGATCAAAGCACAAGAATAGAGCCGTGTGAGGAGAGAAAGGTAGCAAGATCTAAAAAAATTGACATAGAGTGATTGAAGTGATTGGACAACTTTCCTTAGCCTTAATCATATCCCTTCCTTTCAAGAGTGAAGTTTGAAGGAGAGTGAAAGTGATTTTCTCAAATAGGCTAGCTTCACTAATGAAATTGACTATCAGAATAGAAACCATACTACCTTAAAGCATACCACCCAAACAAAGGATACCATCTCAGGCATAGCAAAAGGCAATGGTCAACAAAACTATTCTACCCCAGCCACCCATATCATCAGACAAGGAAGGAAAGGTGGCTTCCAACTTCAGTGAAGCAGTCAATCTTAGCCTCTAGGACCGAAGGCACTATGGGAAGAGCTTTCTTGATCCACTATACTTCAAATAGAAGAAAAAGTTCACTTTTCTTTCTATATTCTAGAATTAGAATATCTCCCAAAGAAGAAGACACACACACACATAAGCATAGTCAAAGAAAGAGGAAAGGTTGGTTGGCAGTAAAGGCTATTCCTTATCTTGGGAGCTACTATAAGTAGCCATGTAGGCAACTAAGCCTAACTCCTTTGGGAAGGCTTTCATCTGCCTTTAGTACCTAGATACTTTCAATCCCTAATTCCCCTCATACCAAGGAAGAGTTTTTATCGACTATTTGTCTAGTTGAAAACTCAAGATAGGTTCATGATATGAATGAAAGGACAAATGCCACAAAAAGAGAAGGAGCTACTTGAGAATTTGCTTCAAAATCAAAAGGCTATCCAATGGGGTGATAGTAGAGAGATCATAAGTGATGATAGTGGTAAATCTAGCACTAGTAATCAAAGAAATATCCAATTGTAGGGGAAGGAGATGGCACAAGTGAATCAGCTGTGAGGACTTCTTGAAGGCTACTAGCTTGAGAAGATAAGAGATGACACTAGGAATAGCATTGAGTTAGCATCTTGCCCCTGATGATATTGAATAAGAACTAGTTTAGAATCTTGCATAGAAGGGGAGCCAAAGGAGAGACTTCCTCTGGGAGTGAGCTAGCCACTTTCTATCTTCTCATCTTTTTTCTCTGATACATTATAGGCCAAAAAAAAAAAGCAACCATAACCAACCAATTGATTTTAAAATAGAAACATCTCTTATCAAGGGAGAAGATGGATGGTGAGGACAAATGATCGGTAGGTGGAAGAGAAGCAAGAGCAAAGATTTTGCATTGAGATTTTCTCCTTTGTCCCCTTTCCTTCCTCTTGCAATGTGCTGTGTGCCTAATAAGATTGAAAAGCGTGCACTAAGGGAAGGAATAACTTAGTATTAGAAGGAACCGGGCTATGCAGACATTCTACCACTACACGATTACTTAACCTAGGGTTCTCCTACTGACATTATTATGTTAGTGGATGGATAGTCTCAATGGCTTTGCCTAAGTCCCTTGCTTGAAGGACTATCGCACTTTCAATGGTACTGAGACTATACCTATCACTACCCTTTGGAAAGCCAGTATCTCGAGTGTAGAAAGAAATATCATATCATAGAGTATGATAAAACTAGTAGCTTTGAGTGTTCATGACCAATCGATAAAGGAGATGTTGATGAGGGTACAATATAGAAAAGAATTAACTTTAGTTAGAGCTTGAATTAGAATATCCTTTAGTCACCCTAGGTGAGGATTTTGCAAGAAAGATAGATGAGTTTAGCCTCTTGATTGAAAGATGTCGAAAGCAAAAGAAGTGGCATCGTGTTTTAGATAACTACTTTTAGGTCTAGAGTTTCATCCCCTAGTCTATGAGAAAAAGGAACTACTGGCTTTCATAGCCATAGCCCATCTTTCCTTCCATTTTGTAAGGGCTTTCTGTTACCATAAGAAGCCCAGTAGGTCGCTATTAAATCTAGCTATCCAAGTGACATACTTCATAATTAATAAGAGAAAGAGATTAATGAAACATATCAATTCTTCACACCGAAAAAAGATTTAGGTAATCTCGTGATCTCCATGGGCTGTAATTAGAACCACACCTCGGGGAACTGATAAGAAAGATTGTCTATAGGTTTCTTCCTCCCACACCAATACTATAATCAGGTTAGATTATGCTTTCTTAAGAGGAAGAGCATAGGTAAGCCAACCTTTTCTTCATCAGCTGATGATTCCCATCAGGATAGCCATTTCAAAGTGACAAATGCTTTGTAGTCAAGAGGATGAGTGATTCAGAGTTGACTTGCTTGTCTAAGTCATGTTTGTTATGCTAGTTCCTCTATAGAGCG
This sequence comes from Cymbidium sinense, assembly GCA_021442155.1. Lineage (NCBI taxonomy): Eukaryota > Viridiplantae > Streptophyta > Magnoliopsida > Asparagales > Orchidaceae > Cymbidium > Cymbidium sinense. The sequence continues at coordinate 62,497 of JAKCPB010001878.1, forward strand.
GTAAGAGTAATCCTTGGTCCAAGCTTTCCGTAAGCTAGAAATTCGAAAGAGTCAAGCTGGTAGAAAGCACCCGTCTTAAAGAGCTTTAGGTTGTGGAATAATAAATTATTGGATGAAATGCCTTTTAATAATTGAATCAACTCCTGGTGATCAATAAGAAGAAGGTGTTGTGAAGAAAGGAATGATTGCACTAGTCCCACACCCATAGAATGAGTAATAAAGTCTATTTAGATCCCCACCTTTGAGCATATTCATGGAGTAGCTTGCTCGTGGTTTCATTTCACATTGATGTTGAAGATCAAAATCTTACTTGCCTTGCTAATACTTAACTTGTAGGATTGCACACTTGAAAAACCTATAGAGAAAGAGATGAACCCACATACCAATGTCTGTCTTTAAATTCCTTCTGGGGACTTGGTTGGATAAACATTTGGAAAGGAGCCAGCTGTCCTACCCTCCTTGGTTGAATTCTCTATTGGGTGGATTGATAGTTATTTGATCAGAACTTCCCTAAGCATATGAATCTAACCCTTTTTTTAGTCTCATTCCTAAATATGGTTGTAGAAGCCCCGAGACCAACTGACTTAACCGTTTCTTCTGAAATGACTTTAAAACATTCTACTTGATTGGCTAGATAGTGGAATGGAAGAATCTATCTTCGACTGTTGGTGTAATGATAGATTAAGATGGAGGGTTCTCTTTTCGATCCAATCCATTTTGTGATCCATGGTCTCTTTGTCTCTTCCCGTTGAATCAGATATTCTGATGAAAAATGATTCTCTTCGTACCTCATCATCGAGAGGAAGAGTCGCTATCTATCTATCCATATACATATCAACAAATGTGATTCCAAGGATTGGTCGATTGTCCCTCACCAGCAACTAGAGGAGGAGAAATGAATGTTGTCTCAGCCTCGGTACATATAAGCTAACTATTCCCTCTCTTATGCTCAGTGAATTTGAAGTGGAGCATGGATTCAACCTTCTATTACTCTCATCACCCTTCCTGATCGACTAGATGGGTCGACCCAAGTCCTCCCCTAAGTTTGGTTTGTGGGTGGTAGTCTAACTGGATTGGTACCTCATTGAGCTAAGGTAAGTTAAGGTTTGCCACTCCACAGTTTGCTCTATAGTTATGGCCTTAAAAGCTAATCAAGTCATGAAGTGCATAGCAAACTAATCCTCTGTGCCTCAACAACCACTATGAATATACTTGTTTGTCTTTATACCTGACTCTGCTTTCAAATTTCTAGATTTGGTCCCTACTTTGGTGACCCGGCTTGGCTAACTCTGGATTTCTATGTTCTACGCCCTTTGCCACCTAGTTCAAACCATGGTCATTCTTCCTACCAAAATTGGTAATTGTATGGAGATTGGATCCTAAGTAGCTATAGGATGCTTGGGTTGGATGAACAATCCAAAGAATTCTATAGCAAGAGCACACAAGATTGACCATTTCTTATCACAACCTTTCTTTGTAAGTCTTTACTAGTTCTCCAAGGAAATATGTTGGTCTCACAAAATAATTAGGGGTTTCATTTCATCCTTTCGGAGAATTAGAGGTTCTTCGAGTAGGTCTTTTCTTTGGTGGGTAACATCGATGATGCTACCGTGAAAGCTATAAACTTAGAAGAAAAGAGAAATTGAAGAAATGACTTGAAATCTTTGTGTCCGAATTCTAATTGAATAATTTGGG
>JAKCPB010001879.1:0-50140 GCA_021442155.1 Cymbidium sinense
ACATAAGAATAAAAAACTAAAATAAAATAAATAATAGTAAAATAAAAAATAATAAAAACCTAAAATAAATTATTATAAAAAACCTAAACCTAAAATAATAAAAAAACTTATAACCCAAAATAAAACTAAAATACAAAATATAAATAAACCTAAACTAAACCAAAAAATAAACTAAACTAAAATAAATAAAACCTAAACCTAAACTTAAAATAAACTAAAACTAAACCTAACCCTAAACGTCGACTAAATAAAATAAAATAAACTAAAAATAAACTTACACCTAAACAAAAATAAAGCCTAAAAATAAACATAAAATAAAAACCTAAAATGTAAACCTAAAAAATATAATAAAAAAACCTAAACCTAAACCTAAAAATAAAAAAAAATAAAACCTAAACCTAAAAAAAAATAACTCAACTAAAAAATAAAATTAAACCTAAACCTAAACCTAAATGATAAACTAAAATAAAAAACTTAAACTAAAAGAAATAAACCTAAAATAAATAAACTAAACTAAATAAAATAATAAATAAACCAAATAAACAAAAAAAAATAAAGTAAACTAAAAAAAATAAAAAATAAACTTAATATACTGATAAACCTAAACCTACTTTAATTTTTTTTCAAAAAAACCTTAAACCAAAATCTCAAAACCATAAACCCTAAACCCAAACCCTCTAAATCTACAACTTTAAACCCTAAACCCTAAACCCCAAAAAACACTAAACCCTAAACCTTAACTCTAAGTATTAAACCCTAAATGCATAAACGCTAAAACCCTAAACCCTAAACCCTAAACCTTAAACCTTAAACCCTAAACCCTTACCTTAAACCCTAAACCCTAAACCCCAAACCCTTAAGCTAAACCTAAAGTAACAAAATAAATTATAAAATAATCCTAAGCCCTAAAACCTAATAAACTTAAACCTAAACCAAAACCCTAAGAATGGGCAGAACTATGATGATAAGAACATGATCACAATCGAGACTGCCTGACAGGTGAAGCACAAGGTGGCGGTGGTGGGAGATATGGATGCTACATGGAGAATATAGCAGGAAGCAGGAAAGGGAGGGAGCCTGAGGTGATGATCATGTGTATATGATGGAGGATGCCGCTACTGAGGCCAGGTGGTTTTGATGGGAACTGCAAATTGAAGAACGCCTAATCAAATGTGCATGCAACTATGTCTTTAGAGAGATGGTTCTATGGAAGAGATTCACTACTCATTTTGAACTTTGTTGCTTGTGTCAGAAAACTTGGTGTGTTACTTGTTGATGAATTCAAAAGAAGAAATGTTGAATATGAATTTATTCTCTATTAACAAAAAAAAACCAAAAATTAAACCTAAACCCAAAATCTAAAAAACCTAAAACCAAACCCTAAACCCTAAACCCTAAAAACCCTAAACCTTAAACCCCAAAGCCTAAATCCTAAAACCCTAAACCTTAAATCCTTAAACATAAACCCTGAACCCTAAACCCTAAACCCTAAACCCAACCCAAACCATAAACTATAAACCATAAACCTAAACCCTAAACCCTAAAAAATCTAAAAGACTAAATGCAAACCAAAAAAACTTAAAAAAATAAAAAAATTTAAAATAAATAAAATACAATAAAATAAAAACCTAAACTAAAATCTAAACCTAAACCTAAACCTTAACCTAAAAATAAAATAAAATAAAAATTAAAACCTAAACTATAATAAAATAAATAAAAACCTAAACTAAACTAAAAAAATAAAATAAACCTAAGTAAATTAAAAAACTAAATATAAAATAAAAAATAAAATAAATATAAAATAAAATAAAAACTAAACAAAAAATAAACTTAAAATAAAAACCTAAAAATAAAAAAAATAAAATAAATCTAAACCCTAAACTAAAAAAAAATTAAATAATAAACAAAATATAAACCTAAACCTAAACTAAAACAAAACAAACCTAAACCTAAACCTTAAATAAACTAAACATAAAACACAAAAAAAAAATAAAATAAACTAAAATAAAAACCTAAACTAAAATAAAAACCCAAAGTAATAAAAAACATAAAACCTAAACCTAAAAAATAAAACATAAACCAAAACCTAAAATAAAAAATAAAACCTAAACTAAAATAAAAACTAAATAAATAAAATAAAAATAACTAAAAAAATCTAATAACTAGATAAACCCTAACTATTTATAATTTAAAACTCAAAACTTTAAACCTAAATTCTAAAACTAACTAAACCTAAACCTTAAACAACCCTAAAACCCTAACCCTAAACTCCTAGAACTTAAACCTTAAAACCCTAAACCTCAAACTAAACCCTAAAACTTAAACTCCTATTTTAAACTCCTAAAATAAACCAAACCTAAACTCTAAACCCTAAACTAACCCAAAAACCTAAATTCAAACCTTAAACTCTAAACTTTTAAATACTTAAACCTAAAACTCCTCTTAAATACAAACTCCTAAAACTTAAACCTAAAACTTTAAACTAAACCTAAACTAAACTAAACTAAACCATAAACACCTAAAAACCTAAACTTAAATTAAATAAAATAAAAAAATAAACCTAAACCTAAATAAAAAATTAAAATAAAACCTAAACTAAAACCTAAACCTAAAAAAAAAAAAATAAAATAAAAATAAATAAGATAAATAAAAGTGTAAACTAAAGAAAATAAAATAATAAAATTAAAATAATCTAAATAAAATAAAAACTAAATGTAAAAAAAATGAAATAAACCTATAATAAAATAAAATAAATACTAAATAAAACCAAACCTAAAAAATAAACCTAAAAATAAATAAAAAAGTAAACCTAAACCCTAAATTAAAACAATTAAACTAAAATAAAATATAAAATAAATAATAAAAAATAAATAAACTAAAAATAAATAACTAAACCTAAACTTAAGATAAACTAAACTTGAACATAAACCTAAACTAAATAAAATAAAATAAACTAAAAATAAACCTAAACCTAAACCTAAAAAAATAAAATAAAAACCTTAACCTAAACCTAAACCAAAAAATAAAAAACAAAACCTTAATCAAATAAACTAAAATAAAAACAACACTCAACTAAAGTAAACCTAAACCTAAGCTAAAAATATAAAACCCAAAAATAAACATAAAATAAAAACCTAAAACCTAATCCTAAAAAAATTAAATAAAAACCTAAACCTAAACCTAAAAATAAAAATAAAACCTAAACCTAAAAAAGCTCAACTAAAAAATAAACCTAAACATAAACTAAACCTTAAAAAATAAACTAAAATAAAAAACCTAAATAAAATAAATAAACCTAAAATAAATAAAAAACTAAAATAAAAAAATAAACTTAAATAAAAAAAATAAACCAGATAAACTAATTGCTTTAATTTAAAAAAAATGCATAAACAACAAAACTAACTTAACCTATACCTACAAAACTAAACTCTAAACCTAAACTCTAAACCTCCCTAAAATCTAAACCTTAAACACTAAACCCTAAAGCCTAAAGCCTAACCCTAACCCTAACCCCTAAACCTTAAAACATAAACTTTAAAACCCTAAACCCTAAATGATAAACCCTAAACCCTAACCCTAAACCCTAAACCCTAAACTCTAAACCCTAAACCCTAAAACACCAAACAAAACCTAAACTTAATGAATCTAAATAAATTAAAAAATAAACCTAAACCCTAAAACCTAATAAACTAAACATGAAGCTAAACCCTAAGAATGAGCGTAACCCTGACCAGGATCACTATCAACTAGGCTCTGCCTATCTCGTGGTGGAGGCTAAGGAGGAGGGGCGACATCGCAGCATGGGATTTGAGTGGGTGGAGGAGGTGGGGCTGGGAGTAGTGGTTATGGAGAGGAGAGCTGCACAGACATGTGGTGGTGGTGGAGGGAGAGATCAAGGATATGATGGTGGATCCCACTGAGAGTTCGTGATGGTTTTGATTGGAACTAGAAATCAAGAACAATCGACCATCTACCACAATGAAAATTGTCTTTATAGAGATAGTTTGTTATAAGGTTTTGATTTTCTATGTGTGCTCATTTTTATCTATGTTGTCTCTGTGTGAGAACTTAGTACTTTACTGATGAAATTAAAAGAACAAATTTTGAATATGAATTTGTTCTTAAAACCAAAACCCTAAACCCTAAACTAAAACCCAAACCAAAACTCAAACCCTAAACCCTAAACCCCAACCCTAAACCTCCTAAAAAAAAATAAAAAAAAAAATTAAAAAAAAAACCTAAACCTAAATGCTAAAACCATAAAACTAACCCTAAACCCTAAACCATAAACCCTAAAACCTTAAACTCTAAACCCTAAACCCTAAACCCTAAACCCTAAACCCTAAAAAGAAATTAATAAAACACAAAACAAAACTAACTAAAACTAAAACTAATAAATAATAAACTAAAACAAATAAACTAATAATAAACAAAAAACTAATAATAAATAAAAATAAAAACTACTAAAACTAAGTAAACTAAACTAACTAAATAATAACTAAAAAACTAATAAACTAATAATAAAAATAACTACCAAAACTAATAAACAAACTAATAACTAAATTAAACATAAAAGAACCCCACAAATAAACTAACTAAAAATAAACTAAGTTAATAAAAAACTAATAAAATAAACTAAATTAAATTAATAACCAAAACTAAACTAATAAACTAACTAAACTAAACCCTAATAAATAACTAACTAATAAACCTAAACCCTAAACATAATTAACTTATTAAATAACTAACTAATAATAAAACTAAACCCAATAACTAAACTAAGTAAACTAAAACTAAAAACTTAAATAACTAATAAATAACTAATAATAATAACTAATAATTAAAACTAAACCGATAAACTACTAAACTAATTAATCCTAAAACAAACCAAATAATAATAATTAAAACTAATAATAAAATTAAAAACTAATAAACTAAAATTAAATAACCACAATAATAACACTAAACAAATAAAGAAATAATAAACTAAACTAAATAAAACTAATAACTAAATTAATAAATAATAATAATAAACTAAATAATAAATAAAATCCTAAATAAATAAACTAAACCTTATTTATATTAACAAACATAATAAATAAACTAATAATAAAAAACTAATAAAACTTACTAAACTAATAAACTAATAACTTTTATAATAAAAAAAAACTAAATTAAAAACTAATAATAACTTAAAAAATAATAAATAATAATAAAATCTAATAACATAAAAACTAACTAAACTAAACTAATAATAATAAACTAAATAATAAATAACTAAAACTAAATTAAACTAAATAATAAACTAGCTAAACTAATAAATAATAATAAACTAAATAAAAATTAACTAATAATAATAATAATAACTAAATAAAATAAACACCCAAAACCTAAATTAATAAAAAAAATAATAATAAAACTAATAATAAAAAAACTAAACTAAAGTAAAATAATAACTAAACTAATAAAACTAATAATAATAACTAAATAGTAATTAAAAAAAACTAATAAACTAATAATAAAAACTAAACTAAACTAACTAATAACCAACTAATAAAACCCGATAAACTAATAAATAATAAACTAAATAATAATAACTAATAAAAAACTAAAACTAATAAAAAAATAAAATAAAACTAATAATAAATAACTAATAACCTAAAACCAATAACTAATATACTAATAAAAACTAAAAAACTAATAAATAAACTAGTAAGCTACACTAATAATAGAAAAATAAATAAACTAACTAACTAAATGAAATAAGAATAATAAATAATAATAATAAAATAATTAACTAACTAAACTAATAAACTAATAATAAAACTAACTAATAAACTAACTAATAAATAACAAAATAACTAAACCCTAAACCCTAATTAAATAAATAAACTAAATAATAATAATAAAACTATTAATTATAAACATAAACTAATAATAATAATAATAAAACAAAGAAAAAAAAAACTAAAACAAAACTAATAATAAACCAACTAACTAAATTAATAATAATAATAAATAATAAATAACTAATAAAAATGAAACCATAAACTAAACTAAAAAACCTAATAATAATAAACTAATAAACCTAAACCCATAACTAAACTAATAAAACTAATAAACTAAACTAATAAAATAAATAAATAATAAAAAAAACTAATAAAACTAAACCACTAACTAAAAGTAACTAAAACCTAAATAATAATAAAACCATATACTAATAATAATAACTAAACTAACTAATAACCAATAAATAAACTAAGATAAACTAAACCCCAATAAACAAATAAACTAAATAAACTAATAAACTAAACCTAACCCCCCCCCCCACTAAACTAAGCTAAAATAATATTAACTAAAACTAAAACTAATAAAACTAAACTAATAACTTAACTAAAACTAAACTAACTAAACTTAACATAAAACTAATAATAAACTAATAATAACCTAAAACTAATAAAAGCTAATAATAACTAATAAACACTAAACCTAAAACCTAAACCCTAAAACTAAACTAAACCCTATTATTGGGCAATTTTGAGATCTCTCATGTTCTTGGTGAGTTTTTGAGTGCTTTCTCTTAGATTCTATTAATTGTCGCCTTGGGCCAATCTCAACTGTTCTTATCACGAATTCATGGCGCCTTCTTCAAATCCATGGGGTAAATCCCATGTGTCGATGGATCCCGCTAGGGCATCAAATTTTTGGGTAATCCTACAACCAAAATTACCTACTATTACTAAATTTTTAAAAGAGGCTTTAGCTAGTAAGAATTCCTCCACCAAGCCTCCTTTGAATTTGCTTCATATGACTTTTAAAGGTACTCACAATTATGATTTGATGAGGATATTGAATGATTAGTGAGCCTTTTCTTTTCTTTTGATTGAAAAGTTTTCAATTAAATGACCAAAGATGGATAATATTTGTTCTTTTTTTCATAGCTTAAATTTATCTGGTTTTTTTTCTATTAGGCTGATTGATGCAAGGCATGTTTTGATTAAACTTTCTAATGACCTTGATTACAAAAGAATTTTTTCTAGGCATTCTTACTATGTTTTAATTATCAAATGTATTCTAAAATGGACCTATGTTTGATGTTAATGAAGAGTCTCTATTGTTCCCATTTGGATTTTTACCTAACTTACATTCATCTATTTAATCATTAGATTTTTTTATGCTATTGGTTTAATTTTGGTCAACCTTTGCAAGTTGATCAAGCAACAACTCTTCTTCTAGACTGTATGTTGCTAGAACTCTTGTAGAGATTGAAATTACTAAAACATATCTGAAAGAAATTTGGTTGGGTTTGAAGAAATGTGGTTATTTTTAAAAGTTGTTTTGAGAACTTTCCCATTTTTGTAATCATTGTAAGATTCATGGGCATGAAATTTTTTGAATGCTTTATTACTCCTCTCTTAGGAAGAAAATGCGATAAGAATTCAATTGTTGAAAAAATTGATGATTCTCTCAAGTTGGATAAAGGAAAATCTAGTTTTCATAATTTTGATGTTTTCCAAAACTAGATTTCTGAATCTTCTGAAAACATTTTACCTATTAATGATTTGTCTCGATGAAAGGTAATTTTGATGTTTTGAAAAATTTTAACTAATAATCATGCTCTAAGTGTTTCTTTATGATTCTCTTAAAGGGAAGACTTTAGAGGCTATGGTTAATGATTCTAATGGTTTGGATGTTGTGCATAAGTCCTTTCATGATGATGGTTTGAATATTGTTGATGCTAACACCATTTCTTCCAATCAGTTGGATGTTGTTTCTCTTTCTCCTATGTTTGCTTTAGATCTTGGGAAAGAGACTAATTCTTTACTTTCTTTGATTGATAATGGTGGTGAAAAGAATGTTCTTATTTCTAATATTTTAACTTCTAGTCCTAACAATCTTGTTAATATTGGTGATCCTTCTTTTAAAAAATAAAATTTAGATACCTGTGATAAATTTCTCATTTTGAATAGTTATGTTTCAGTTTAAAATGATGATTTTTCTATGGCTAGTAATTATGTTTAGAATTTTGGTAATATGCTATGTGTTTCTATTGGATTTGAATCTTATTTTAATCCCACATGAAGATTGTATTGAAAATATGGATTATGCTTCTCTTACTTCTTTTATGAGTGAAGATAGGGAGGGGACTCTTCAGATTTTGTTGGAAAGTGAAAATATTGATAATTGTCTTCTTAATAAAGCTATTCTTGCTCCTTCTTTCACTTCTAATTCTAAAATGCATACTATTTTTGATTTTCCTTTATTGTGGATGATTTGAATTCTCTTCTTTGAAATTGATAGCTTCTCGATCCTATGCCTTATAATATCTTGATTCATTTTAAAGGAGATTTTTTGGAGAAAGGACATGGTTATAAAACTATTTAAAGAAGAAAAAAGAAAAAAAAAAGTTGATTTATGCCCCTCTTAGTTCAGGGTTACTCATTCAAAGCTTCTTGGAAATAATCTCTATCCTTGGGAGGTTTTTTTTTCTTTTGGTTGGTTTTTTCTGTTGGTTGAGCTTTTTATGTGTTTTCTTGCTAGCTAGAGTATTGGCTTTTTGGCTAATTTTCCTCCTTCTAGCTTGGTGATTTTGGCTTCCTTTTTGTTGGGGGTTTTTTGTGCCCTTTCGCTGGTTGGTTTTGTGTTGGTGGCTTTGTTCCTGTTGGATTGCCTTTCTTTGGTTGGTGATTTTTCTCTCTTTGCTTATGGTAGGTTGGGCTTTCTCCTTGGTGTGTGGTTTGTCTATTGGTTGGTTGTTTCTCTAGTTGTTTATTTTAGCTTTTTCTGGCCTTTTTTTGTGGTTTGGTTCTCTTGCTCTTTCTTGGGCTACTTTTCTTGGGTGCTCTATTGTGTGGCTACTCTATTGGTTATTTTGTTTCCTTTATTTGGTGCCATGGTGGCTTTGGATTGGTGTTATTGTGGGCTATGTTGGCTTGGTGCCTTGGTGGCTTTGGATTCTTTTTGTTCTATTGGCTTTTTCTTTGAGGGCTCTTTCTTTTTTTTTTGGGCTGTGAGCATTTTTTCTCCCTCTTTTTTAAGAGGTGTTCATAATTAGTTTTGTTGGGATTTCCTTTTGGTAATTTTATTTATTGCTCTCCTCTCTCTTTCTATTTCCTTAGCTTCACTTTTTCTTTGGCTGGGTGGCTATTATGATAGGTTCATGTTTTTCTTTGGCTGGGATGGCTATGATGATATGATGGATTTTTTCTTTGATATTTTTTGGCTGGTGACTTTTCCTGTTTGTAACACTTCTTTGAAGCTAGATACACTTAGGATTTGATGCTCCTCATTATTGTGATTATCCTTCTTCCCTCATATCTGAGCTTAAGTTTTTTTCTCTTTATTTTTTCTAATCTTTTTATGGCTGAGATTTCTTGCAAGTTGCAGGTTCTCTTTTTCAATTGGTCTCTTCTTCTTCTTGGAGGGAGATAGAGTCTTATTGATGGTCTATTTTTTCTTAGATGGCTGGAGTTGTCTTCGGTTGTAGGTTGCAAGTTTCCTTTTCTTATGGATCTTCATCTCTTGAGAGGTTCTTTTGGAACTTTGTGGATTCTTCTGCTTTGCTATCTTTTGCTTGGGTTTTCTAGTTTTGTCTTTATTTTTTTTCTTTATTGCTTTACCTTTGCCGGTCCCAAGTCCGGATGTGAAAAGTGGAGGGTTGTGATAGGTAGTCGACAGTTAGCATAAAACTTGTCAAAATAATCATGACATGAATCCTTTAAATCATTGTGTTAATGTTAGGGCATCCCTTGGAAGCGATGCTTTGTATGGCTTGAATTTAGTGAAAAATTTGCAAGGGCCGCTGCATCGGTGCCCGAGTGTAGTGTTAAATAAGCAAGGGTTCCCACTTTATGGATGGATGTGGGTAAAGAAGTTAGTCCATGAAACTAGAATTAGGTTAGGAACTTGGAATATAGATACTCTTAACAAGTAAATTAATGGAATTAATAGATATTATGGTTCATGGTAAGATAAATATTTTATGTGTTCAGAAAACTAAATGGGTTGGGAGAAGACCGAGGAAATTTGATAGTTTAGGTTTTAATCTTTGGTATTGGTAGAAGTCAAACTAGAAATGGTGTAGGTGTGATTATAGATAAAAGTTTGAAAGATAATGTTATAAATATTAATAGATGTGGAGATAGAATTATAGCTTTAAAGATTATTATTGATATTAAGATTATCAATGTTATAAGTGTTTATGCTCCTCAAGTAGGTTTGGATGTAAGCTCAAAGAAAATTTTTAGAATGAATTAGAGGGATTAATACAAAAGATACCTCTTGAAGAAAAAAATATTTATTGGAGGAGATTTAAATGGACATGTTGGTAGAGTGGTAGAAGATTTTAAAAGTATTCATGGTGGTTATGGATTTGGAGTGACTAAAGAAGGTAGGACTATATTAGATTTTGCTTTAGCTTATGATTTTATAGTTGCTAATACTTTATTTAAGAAAAAAAGATGAACATATTATTACTAATAAAAATGGATCTAGTAAAACTCAAATTGATTATTCTCTAACAAGAAAAATAGATCCTTTAGATTGTAAAGATGGTAAGGTCATTCTAAGTGAAAGTTAAGTACCCAACATCGATTGTTAGTTTTAGATTTTAAGTTGAAAGATTGTAAGAGGAAAAAATATCAAATTATTGTCCTAGGATTAGATGGGGGCACTTAAAGAACACCAATAAAATATTTTTAAGAGCAAGCTGCAAGATCTTAGAATTTGGGATGTTCATAAGGAAGTTAATGTTATGTGGGAAAAAGAAGCAAGTGAAATTAAGCAGGTTTCTAAAAATGTGCTTGAAAAATCAAAAGGAAAAGCTTCTTTGAATAAAAATTGTTGGTGGTCGAGTTAGAGTGTGCAAGAAAAGATAAGAAATAAGAAGCATTGTTATAAAACTTGGTTTAGATGTAAAAACTTGAAGAATTGGGAAAGATATAAAGTGGCATGTAGAGATTCTAAGAAAGCAATATATGGTGCAAATAATTTAGCTTTTAGTGATATATACAATAGATTAGATACCAAAGAAGGTGAAAGATGTATGTATAAGTTAGCCAACCAAAGAGATAGGAGAAGTAAAGACCTAGTTCAAGTGAGGTGTATTAAGGATAAAAATAATAAAGTGCTTTTCTTAGAAAAGGAAATTGAAAATAGGTGGATGAGATATTTTGATAAACTTTTCAATGAAGGATATGAAAGTACGATTGATTTTAGCAACCTTAATACCCTAAAAAAATAGGGAATTGCATTTTATCATCATTATTAGTAAATCTGAAGTTAGAGAAGCTTTAAAGAAAATGAAATGTGGAAAAATAGTAGGATCTGATGATATTCCAATAGAAGTGTGGAAATGTTTAGGAGATCAAGGAATTTCTTGGCTTACAAATCTTTTTAATGTTATTTTAAATACTAAAAAGATGCCATATGAGTGGAGGAAGAGTTTGTTGGTTCCTATATTTAAGAATAAAGGTGATGCACAAGAGTGTGCAAATTATAGAGGAATTAAGTTAATGTTTCATACATTAAAATTATGGGAGAGAGTAATTGAGCATAGGTTACGATGTGAAACAAAGTTTCTCATAATTAGTTTGGTTACATGCAAGGTAGCTCCACTATGGATGTTGTACATTTGTTAAAGGTTTGATGGAGAAGTATAGAAAGTAAGGAGGATCTACATATGATATTTATTGATTTAGAGAAAGCTTATGATAAAGTTTCAAGAGATGTTCTTTGGAGAGTTCTAGAATAGAAAAGAGTTAATATTGGTTATATTCAAGTCATTAAGGATATGTATACTAGAGAATTACTTGTGTCCAAACACAAGGAGGATTGATAAAATATTTTCCTATTTAGTTGGATTACATTAAGGATTAGCTTTAAGCCCTTACCTTTTTTTTCTTTAGTTATGGATGCTCTTACTAGGCATTTTACGGAAGATGTACCTTGGTGTATGCTTTTTTGATGACATTCTTCTTGTTGATAAGACTACAGGAGTCCCAAGAAACTTGAATTATGGAAGTCAATTTCTAAAGGTTTTCGTTTAAGTAGATCTAACACTGAATATATGGAGTGTAATTTTAGTTATAGAAGTTCTAGTGGTAGTATTGTGACATTAAGTGAACAAGTCATTAATAAGAGTGAGTGATTCATATATTTAGGCTCTATTGTTCAAAATGATGGTGAAATAGATGGAGATGTTATTAGTAGAATTCAAGTAGGATGGTTGAAGTGGAGGAATGCATCTGACCTATTGTCTGATTGAAAAGTTCCACTTAAACTTAAGGGAAAATTTTATAATATAGTGGTAAGACCTGCAACGACTTATGGTGTAGAATGTTGGCCAATAAAAAAGAGGCATAAGACTAAGTTAAGTGTTATAGAGATGAGGATGCTCAGGTGGTTGAGTGGCTTTACTCTTAGAGATAAAATTCAAAATGAGTATGTTAGGAAAAGTTGGAGTAGTTGAGTGGCAAATAAGATTAGAGAGTCACCTTAGATGGTTTTCCACATAAAGCATCGGTCATCCGATAACTCAGTTAGGAGAGTAGATGCATTAGATTTTCCTTATATTAAGAATGGTAGAGGTAGACCTACAAATACTTGGTTAAGATGTATAAAAAATGTCCTCAGTATACGAATTAAATGAGAATTTGACACATAATAGGACACAATGGAGATGAAAGATTCACGTAACTTACCCCGCTTAGTGGGATAAAGGCTTCTTATTGTTGTTATTATTGTTGCTCTTTGATGAATGTTTAGGGACTAAACTCTTTAGGATTCTCCTATAGCTCATTTGAGCAGTATTTTTTTCTTTTTGAGTTTAGTCTCTAATATGGTCTTCTTGTACCTATTTTTTCACAATAATAAATACCTTTTAGTTAAAAGAACCCTAAACCCTAAACTAAACTAAAAAATAAATAAACCTAAGAAAATAAACATAAATATAATAAAACTAAATGTAAAATAAAAATAAAATAAACCTAAAATAAAATATAATAAAACTAAATAAAACCTAAAACTAAAAATAATCCTAAAAAAAAAAAATAAACCTAAACTAAAAAAAAAAAAAACTAATCTAAAAAAAAAAAAATAAACAAAATAAATAAACTAAACCTAAACTAAAATAAACTAAACTAAAATAAATAAAACCTAAACCTAAACCTAAACTAAACTAAATAAAATAAGATAAAGTAAAATAAACCCCAAACCTAAAACAAAAAAAAATAAACCTAAAATTAACCTAAAATAAAAAAAAAAAAAACCTAAACTTAAAAATAAAATAAAAACCTAAACCTAAAACTACAAATAAAAAAAACCAAAGCATAAAAAGTAAAATAAAAATAAAACA
Source organism: Cymbidium sinense (assembly GCA_021442155.1). Taxonomy (NCBI): domain Eukaryota; kingdom Viridiplantae; phylum Streptophyta; class Magnoliopsida; order Asparagales; family Orchidaceae; genus Cymbidium; species Cymbidium sinense. The sequence goes on from JAKCPB010001879.1 coordinate 13,355, forward strand.
TAACTAAGAAATAAACCTAAACCTAAAAAAAACTAAAATAAAAACCCTAAACTAAAATAAATATAATAAATAAACTAAACTAAATAAAATAAAGATAAACCTAAATAAAAATAAAAAAATAATATAAACTAAAATAAATAAAAAATAAAGTAAATAAACTAAATAAATTTAAACCTACTAGTTTACTTAATTTTTTGTTAAAAAAAAACCTAAACCCTAAATCCTAAGCCCTAAACCCTAAACCACTCACTTGGCTGCAACAACCCTACCTAAACACTAAACCTAAACCCTAACCCTAAACACTAAACCCTAAACACAAAACACTAAACCTAAACACTAAACCCTAAAGCATAAACCACAAACCCTAAACCCCGGTTGAGTGATTTTTTAAGGTGATCTTAAAGAAGTCAGCGATGAGGTTGTGAAATACAAAGTTGGTTCTCCTACCCATGTTGGTCTTGTTGCACCTACTGATGTTGTGGTTCCTTTAGGCAACACTGGTCTAGAACCTTCATAGACTTCTTTCTTCCGGGTTCTCAACATGTAACTAGGATCAACAAGTCTGAAATTATCACCACATTGAGTGAAAAAAGGTGATAAGTTGGGATCCTCATGGCTCTCCCGCTAAGGCGGGATAAAACCAATCTCTTATGGCCTTAAACCAAAACCCTAAACCGTAAACCCTAAAAACTTAAAAACTTAAACCTAAACTAAATAAAACCTAAAAGGAAAATAAATAAAAAACATAAACCTAAATAAAATAAAAATATAAAATAAAATAAATACATAAACTAAAACCTAAACCTAAACCTTAAAAAAACAAAAAAAATAAAAATAAACTAAAATAAAATAAACAAACACCAAAACTAAACTAAAATATCAAATAAACCTAAGCATAAAAAACTTTAATAAATTGAAAACTAAATGTAAAATAAAAATAAAATAAACCTAAAATTAAATAAAATAAAAAACTAAATAAAAACCTCAACCTAAAAAATAAAATTGAAAAATAAATAAAAAATAAAACCTAAACCCTAATATAAAAAGTAAAACTAAACCTAAAATAAAAATAAAATAAATAAAATAAAATAAACATAAGCCTAAACTAAAATAAAATAAATTAAACTTAAACCTAAACCTAAAATAAACTAAACCTAAACCTAAACTAAATAAATAAAATAAAATAAAAAATAAAACTTAACAAACAAAAAAATTGAAAATAAACCTAAAATAAAACATAAAACCTAAACCTAAAAAAATAACATAAAACCTAAACCTAAACCAAAAAAATATAACTTGAACCTAAAAAATAAAATTGAAATAAAACTCAACTAAAACCTAAACTTAAACCTAAAAAATAAACAAAATAAAAAACTTTAACTAAAATAAATAAACTTAAAATAAATGAACTAAATTAAATAAGAATAAAAAATAAACTAAAATATAAAATAAACTAAATAAACTAAATAAACCTAAACCTAGGTTTGCAATTTATAAAAAAACAAAATATAAACTAAACCTGACCCTACACTACCTGAGCCCTAAACCTGACCTCCTTAACCCCTAGGCCCTGATCACAGACCACTGACCCTGGGCCAAGATCCTTGACCTCCTCAGGCCTAAACCCTGACCTAAGTAACTAAATTAAACCCTACTAAAGCAATGAAAATGAGCTAAATCTAGGCCCTAAGAATGGGTGGACATTGCTAAGGCAAAAGAAAGATGGGGTTCTGTTAAAAGAAAACCAGGCCCTAAACCTCCCTGGACTGCAAGGCTAAACTTAAACCCTGACTGTGGGGCCCACCCTGAGCCCTGGGCCCTGGGCCAAAGGCCACTGAGCCACACTAGGCCAAAACTGGCCCAAGCTATCCCAGGCCTGACAAGGCCCTGACTACAAAGGCCCTGAGCTATAAACCCTAATCCTACAAACCCGCCCAAACCCTGGCCCTAAATGAAACCTACAAACCCTAAAACTAAAATAAAATAATAAAATAAACCCAAACCTAAAACCTTAAACCTAAACACAAATCAAAACCACACACCTAAACTAAACCCTAAGCTAACCTAAACCTAAACCCTAAACCTAAATAACCCTACTACACTAACCACCCTAAACCCTACCAATCCCTGTCATAACAAACCTAAACCATAAAGCAAAACCCCAATAATAAACCTAAAACTTAAACTTAAACTTAAAGTAACTAAATAAATTAAAAAATAAACCTAAACCTTAGAACTTAATAAACTTACCGAGAATAGTTGGTAACATCCATCACAACCGGTGGGTCTAAATCTAGGTGGAGGTGAAGGAGGGTTATCGTAGTAGTGGTGGGGATCAGGAGGTGGTGGTGGAGGTGGTGGTTGGGGCAATGTGGTTATGAAGGAGGAGTGATGAGGTTATAGCCATGGTTATGGTGAGGGATATGATGGTGGATCCTACTCAAGAGGTTATTTTTGGGAATTGGAGAAACTAAAGAACGGCCCGATCGATATCTTTATGGAACTATGTCTTTATAAGAGAGGTTCTAGTTATCTAGGGTTTTCAATTTATCTATGTGCTCATTTTTTATTTATGTCATTTGTGTCTTAGAAAACCTTGTGTTACTTGTTTGATGAATTTGAAAGAAGAAATGTTGAATCTGATTTGTTTTTTACATTAAAAAAACTAAAACCTAAACCCTAAATAAAAAACACGAACCCTAAACCTAAACCCTAAACTAAACTTTAAACCTTAAAACCTAAGCTAAACCCTAAACTAAAACCCTAAACCCTAAACCCTAAACCCTAAACCCAAAACCCTAAACCCCAAACAAACCCAAAATCCTAAAACCAAAACTAAAAAACCTAAAATAAATAACCTAAAAGATAATAAATAAAAACAAAATAAATAAATATAAAACATAATAAATAAAATAAAACTAAAACCTAAACTAAAACAAATAAAAAAATAAAATAAACTAAAATAAAATAAAAAGAAAACTAAATAAATAAAAATAAAATAAAACCAAAGCATAAAAATTTTAATAAAATTAAAACTAAATGTAAAATAAAATAAAATAAACCTAAATTAAATAAAATAAAACTAAATAAAAACCTAAACCTAAAAATAAAACCTAAATAATAAAAAATAAACCTAAACCCTAATCTAAAAAAATAAACTAAAATAAAATAAAATAAAAATAAAACTAAACTAAAATAAACTAAAATAAATAAAAACCTAAACTAAATAAAATAAAATACTAAAAAAAAACTAACTAAACAAAAAAATAAAAATAAACACGAATAAAACATAAATAAACCTAAAATAACATAAAACAACAAAACCTAAACATAAAATAAATATAACTTGAACCTAAAATAAAATTGAAATAAAACTCAACTAAAACCTAAACTTCTAAATAAAATAAAGAAATAAAACTTTTAATAAAATAAACTTAAAATAAATGAACTAAATTAAAAGATAAAAAATAAACTAAAATAAAATAAATTAAAATAAATAAAATAAACCTAAACCTGTTCACTTTTTTAAAAAAAAACCATAAATCTTACACTAAACCCTAAATAAACTAACCTTGAAAACCACTGAATCCTAAACCCCCCACTAATACTAAAAGAACCTAAACTAAACCCAAACCTCAGACCTAAACTGACCTAAAGTAACTAAAAATAAAACCCTAAACCCTAAATAATAGCTAAACTTATAAATAACCCTGGAGATGGAAACCTAAATGAAATGATGTTGATCAGGTTGTTTCTCTAAAAACTAAACCAACCCTACTAAACCTGGACCCACTAAACCTAGCATTAGAACCCTAGCCCTAAGCCCTAGCAAGGCACCACTGAGCCTAACTCCTAAACACACTAAACCAATGATGTCTGATGACCCTACTACACTTCCACTCCCTGGGCCTAGCCCTAGGCCCTGATTACCTCTAAACCCTGAGCCTAAGGCCCTAAACCCTGACTTAAATCACCCAACTAAACACCTACTGACCAAAGGCCCTGGGCCCTAACACTAGGCCCTAACCCTAACCCACCTGAGCTAAAACCCTAAAACCTAATCCCAAACCAAAGCCTAAAAAAGCATTAAACTTAAAACCTAAATAATAAACCCTAAAAGCTTAAACAAACTTAAAGTAACTAAATAAATTAAAAACAACTTAAACCTTAAAACCAAATAAACTTAAACCTAAGAATAGAAGAACCTTGATGGAGGTCAACGTCAGAACTCACAGATCTACAGTGGAGTCAAGGTGGAGGTGGCATTATGTAGTGGTGGTGGGGATCTAGAGGTGTTGGTAGATATGGAGGTGGTGGTTAGTGGTGGTTATGGAGGCAGGAGGACGGAGGTTATAGATGGGGTTATAGGATATGATGGTGGATCTTCTGACATTGGTTATATTGGGACTAACTAAAGAATGGTGATCTGCTTATGGATGTATCTTTTGTAAAATGGTTCAACTATCTGTTTTCAATTTGCTCTATCATTTTTTTATCTATGTCATCACTTGTGTCTTAGAAAACACGGTGTACTTGTTTGATGAATTTGAAAACAAGAAATGTTGAATTTGAATTTGTTCTTTGTTAAAAAAAAAACTAAAAGACCTAATCCCTAAACAAAAACTTGACCCCTAAACCTAAAACCTAAACCCTAAACCCTAAATCCTAAACTTTAAACCCTTAAAACACTAAGCCTAAACCCTAAACCCAAACCCAAACCCTAAACCCTAAACCCAAACCTAAAAATAAAAAACTTAAACTCACTAAATAAAACCTAAAATAAAATAAATAAATAAAACCTAAACCAAAATAAAATAAAATAAAACATAAACTAAACCTAAAAAAAAGATAATAAAATAAAATAAAACTAAACTAAAATAAAATAAACCTATTAAATTAAATAAAATAAATAAGAAAAAAAACTAAACCTAAAATATTAAAATAAACCTAAAATAAAATAAAATAAAACTTAAATAAAACTAAAACCTAAAAAAATAACTAAAATAAATAAAATAAAATAAAAAAAAAAAAATTAAATTAAAATAAAATAAAATAAACTACCTAAAACTAAAAAATAAAGTAAAATAAATAAAACTTGGACATAAAAATAAACTAAACCTAAACAAACTTGACACAAACCTAAAATAAAAAAACATACCTAAATTTAAAAAAAAAACCTAAAATAATAAATAAGTAAATAAATAAAATAAAAATAAATAAAATAAAATAAAAAAACCTGGACCCTAAACCCAGACCCTAAACCTAACCCTAGGTGGTGAACTAGGCCTTAACTATATAAAACCCTAAAACCTAAATAAACATAAACTAAATAAACCTAAATAAAATAAATAAAAAACCTACACTAAATAAAATAAAAAAATAAATAAAATAAAACTTAGACTAAAGCCTAAAACCTAAACCTAACCAAAAACTAAACTAAAAGAAATAAAATAAAAAAATAAAAATAAAATAATATAAAATAAATAAAATAAACTAAAGTAAAACAATAAATACATAAAATAAAAAACTTATATAAAAACTAAGATAAATAAAAATAAAATAAACCTAAATAAAACCTAAATTAAATCCTAAAACATAAAAAAATAAACTTAAAAAAACCTAAAATAAATAAAATAAAACCTAAACCCTGAAAAGAAAAATGCCTAAACCTAAATGAACATAATAAAATAAACTAAACCTAAACTAAAATAAACAAAACTAAAATAAATAAAACCTAAACCCTAAACTAAACCCTAAAAAACCCTAAACCTTTAACCCTAAACCATAAACCCTAAACCCTAAACCCTAAACCATAAACCCTAAACCCTAAACACTAAACCTAAACAAAAAAAAAAACTTAAACGTAAAATAAAAATAAAATAGACATAAAATAAAATAAAATTAAAATAAATAAAAATGTAAATCTAAACAAGAAACCTAAAAATAAAACCAAAAAATAAATAAATAAAATAAAACCTAATCCCTAAACTAAGAAAAACTTAAACATAAATTAAAAATAAAGTAAAATTAAACCTAAACTAAAATCAATTAAACTAAAAGAAATAAAACCTAAGCTTAAACCTAAAATAAATTATACCTAAACATAAACCTAAACTAAATAAAATAAAATATACTAAAAATAACCCTAAAACTAAACTAAAATATAAAACCTAAAAAAAATATAAACCTTAACATAAAAATAAATAAAAAACCTAAACCTAAAAAAATAAAATTAAAATAAAACTAAAATAAAAAATAAACATAAACCTAAACTTAAATAAATAAACTAAACTAATAAAAATAAGAAATAAACCTAAATAAAAATATAAAATAAAGTAAATAAACCTAAACCTACAAGTTTACTTAATTTAAAAAAATCTCTTAAACCCTAAACCTGAAACCCTAAACACGAAATCCTAAACCCTAAACTTTAAAACTAACCCTTAACCCTAAACCCTAAACTAACCATAAACCCTAAGCCCTAAACCCTAAATCATAAACCCTAAACCCTAAAGCCTAAACTAAAACCTAAACCTAAAATAAAAAACCTAAACCTAAACCTAAAACTAAGTAAACTAAATACCTAAACATAAATAAACTAAGAAACCAAAAACCTAAACCTAAACAAAATAAATAAACCAAAAAGTAAAACTAAATAAAATTAAATAAACTAAATAAAATAAAAATAAATAAAATAAAACATAAACCTAAACATAAATAAAACTAAATAAACCTAAATAAACTATAACCTAAAACCTAAATCTAAACTTAAACCTAAACTTAATCCTAAAAACCTAATCAACAACAACAACAACAACAACAACAAGCCTTTATCCCACCAAATGGGGTCGGCTACATGAATCCTTCGTCTCCATTGTGTCATATTATGTGTCAAATTCTCATTTAATTCAAGTATACTTAGGTCATTTTTTATACATCATAACCAAGTCTTTTAGGTCTACCTCGACCTTTCTTAACAAGGCAATCTAATGCATCTACTCTCCTAACTGGTCATTCAGGCGATTATGCTTTATCTAGCCAACCCATCTAAGGTGACTCTCTCTAATCTTATCTACTAAAAACTAAAAACTAAAAAAACTAAACATAAGAAACCTAAACCTAAATAATACCTAAACCTAAACAAAAATAAATAAACCTAACCCTAAACTTAAACATTAAAAAAATCCCAAAACCTAAACCTAAAATAAATAAATAAAAAATAAACCTAATCCTAAACCTAAACCTAAAAATAAATAAATAAATAAACCTAAACAATAAAAAATAGAAACCTAAAATAAAATAAATAAACCTAAACCTAAACCTAAACTAAACCTAAACTGAAACCTAAATAAATAAACCTAAACCTAAACCTAAATTAAAATAAACCTAAAAAAATAAAAATAAAAATAAAAACTAAAATAAACTTAAAAATAAAACCTAATCCTAAACTAAACTAAAATAAACTAAATAAAATAAATAAAACCTAAACCTAAACCTAAATAAATAAAACTAAAACTAAACCTAAACCTAGCTAAACCTAAACCTAAAACTAAACCTAAATATAAAATATAACATAAACTAAATAAACTAAATAAAATAAACCTAAAATAAATAAAACCTAACCCTAAACCTAAACTAATATAAATAAATAAACCTAAACTAAAAAAGAAACCTAAACCTAAACTAAATAAAACCTATGCCAAACCTAAACCTAAGACCTAAACCTAAAATTAAACCTAGAAGCCTAAATAAACCTAAACCTAAATATAATAAATAAAACCTAAACTAAAATAAAATAAAATAAACTAAAACCTAAAACCCTAAACTAAACTTAAACCTAAAACCTAAACCTAAACCTAAACTAAACTAAATAAACCTAAATAGATAAAACATAAATAAAAATCTAAACTAAATAAAATAAACCTAAACCTAAACTTAAACCTAAAACCAAACCTAAAATAAACTAAAATAAAATAAAAAACCAAAAATAAAACTAAACATAAAATAAAAAAATAAACTAAAACCTAAACCTATCCTGAACCTAAACCTAAATAAATAAAAATAAAAACCAAAACTAAATAAACTAAATAAATTAAACCATAAACCTAAAATAAAAGGCTAAAATCTAAACCTAAACCTAAATAAAAATAAAGCTAAATAAACTAAAAAATAAAACCTAAATTAAACCTAAAATAAAAATAAACCTAAACTAAACTAAAATAAATAAATAAACTTAAACCAAAATAAACTAAAACTATGCTTCACTTGGTTTTTTCTCTCCTTTCTCATTTATTGCTAGTGGTTGGGTGGTCCTCCTTAGTTTTTTTTCCCTTGGTTGTTTTTTTGGCTGGGTGACTACCATTTCTATTTTTTGGTTTTTTTTATGATCTCTAGGAGGGTTGTGGCTATGCTTGCTTTTGCTTTTTCTACCTATTTTGGGGTCTATTTTGGGTTAGCCTTTTATTTTGGCTGGCCGCCCCCTTTCGATATTGGATCCTCTGCTGTTATGGTTGGTTGTTGAGTGGCAGCTATTGGTCTCTTCAAGATTTTATTAGCTTTGGTCTTTTTAATAATGTTTGGTTATTTCTCTTAATTTATGTTGGAGATTCTTGTTAATTGTCTATTTTCTCTTTTGATTGGCATGAGGACAGCTGCTTTATGGTTTTTTCCTTCTTGACATGGTTATGGCTGATTTTAATGGTGAAATACTTGGTGGCTTTTTTTCAGTTCCTGCTAAGTTGATGGCATCCTTTTCTCTACCTAGTTTTATTTGGTGTCTATTGATGGCTAGTTGTGGCTCTCCTTTGCTTTGAGCTTTGATGTCTATTTGAATGATTATTGTTGTTATTTTTATTTTATTTTAATCTCTCTATTCTGTATTAGTGTTGTATGCTCGAATTGGCTTGTCCCTTTCAATTCTTCCTTTGTGGTGGCTCTATCAACGACCTTCTTTGTATCTTGGGTGGATGGGTGTTTGTGATTGGTCTCTATGGTTTTATTGTTGTTTGTTTGTTGGCTATTTAGCGCTATTTCTTTTATTGCTAATACAGTTCACGGAAGAGCCTTTGCTACTTTCTTTGGATGTTGGGTTGTATCAGGAATGCTGGCTATGATGGCCCTAATGTTACCCATATCTTCACTTTTGGTTGGTAGCATTGCATATGAATGTAACCTTTCTTAGGAAGTTTGCATGCTCATATGCATTGTTGCCTCTTGAGATGATCTTAATTGAGCCCGATCTTTTTCTTTCTCAGCTCTCTCTAATTGTATTCTTTATCTATGTTCTTGTTAGCTATGACTATTGCCTTTGTAGTGTTTTGCAAATTTCTTTTATTGGTTAAAACTTTTCAGATGGAATGATCGTTACTCATTCATCTCAAGAGCTGTTGATGTGGATCTTGCTATCTTGCCTCCCAAAAGGGATCATGAGCCACTACTGACTAGTCTTTTGATTATTTTTTTTACTTATATTGTACAAGTCTTAATATGTATCTTTTCCTCTTTTGCTTTTTTAGCTGTTGCATTTTATCTCTGTTTTTCTATTGTACATAGATGGGGGTTTAGCTCTTTAGGTTCCTTGTAGCTCTGAGAGCAATAGATCTTTGAACTTTAGCCCTATTAAGGACATTGTATCCTTTTCTTCTATTATAATAAAATTCTAACCTTTCCTTTAAAAAACCCAAAACCCTAAACCTTAAACCTAACCCCCAACCCTAAAATGCCTAAACCCTAAAACCTACACTAAACCTAAACCTAAAATAAAATAAAATAAAATAAAAACTAAAACTAAACTAAAACAAAATAAATAAAAACTTAAACTAAAAGTAAAAAAAATAAAATAAACTAAAATAAAACCTGGACATAAAATAAAAAAAAAAATCAAACTAAATAAAATAAAATAAATAAAAATAATAAAACCTAAACCTAAATAATAAACATAAAAATAAAACCTAAACCTAAAATAAAATAAAAAAACTAAACTAAAATAAAAATAAATCTAAACTTAAACCTAAAATACTAAACCTAAACCAAAACCTAAACTAAATAAAATAAAATAAACCAAAAATAAACATAAACCTAAACTAAAAAAAATTAAACCTAAAAAAAAGCTAAAATAAAATTTTAAAACCTAAACCTAAAAAAGTAAATAAAATCTAAACCTAAACCTAAAATGAAAATAAAACCTAAACCTAAAAAATGAAATAAAAAATAACTAAAAAATAAACATAAACATAAACCTAAACCTAAAAAATAAACTAAAATAAAACCCTAAACTAGATAAATAATCTAAACTATAAATAAAATAAACTTAAATAATAATAAAATAAACTAAAATAAACTAGGCCTATGGGTTTTCTTTAATTAAGATCCTGGCTATAATAAATCCTGAGCCTACCAACTAACCTAAATTCTAAACCTGACCCTAGGCCTAAACCCTGTGCCAAAGGCCTTGACCCTGGGCAGACCCTGGGCCTAGGCCACAGGCCCACTGGCTACAGGCCCTAGGCCTGGAGTCATGGCCATCTTAGGCCACTCTGCCAGGCCTGATCATGACCCTGGGCCACCCTGGGCTGAGCCCTAGGCTGGCAGGCCTGACCTAACCTCAGGCCATGAGCCCTGAGGCCATGAGCCTAGGCACTAATCTGACCCTGAGCCACAGGTGACCTGGGCCAGGATCTAGGCCACAAGGCTGGGCTAGGCCAGACCAAGGCCTGATCATGGAGCAGGCCAGCAGGCTCTGAGGCTGAGCGCTGGGCCCAGGGCTTTAGGCCTGAGACTGGGGTGTGGGCCCCAGGCCCTAAGACCTGGGCTAAGACCTAAGACTGACCTGGGCCACCAGGCCTGCTGGGCTGAGCCCCTGGGCAGCAAGACCCTAAATCATGGGCCCAAGATCAAGATCCTCAGGACCACACCTGGGCCCAGGCAGGCATGGGCCCTGGACCACTGACCTGGGCCCCAGGCCAAAGTAAGACCCTAAATGATGGGCCCACCTGACAGATCTTGGGCTTAACCTAAACCTATAAATAAGACCTGAAACAATAATATAAAAGAGCTGACCTGTATATAAACTTATAAACTTACCTAAATCTAAATTAAATAAAGATAAATAAACTAAAATAAAACTAAACTAAAAGACTTGAATAAAACTAAAAAAAGATAAAATAAATAAACTAAAGCTAGATTTAAAATATAACCTAAAAAAAAATAAATAAACTAAACTCAGCTAAAATTACCTAAACCTAAACTAAAAAGATAAATAAAATAAAACCTAAAATAAATAACTAAAAAATAAATAAATAAATAAAAATAAAATAAACTAAAATAAATAAAATAAACTAAATATACCTAAACTTATCGGGTTTATTTAAAAGGCTAAACCCTAAACCTGACCTATAAAACCTGATCCTGGGCACCCTAATGCAACCAAAACACCCCTAGGCCCTAGCCACCCTACAGGCCTTAAACCCAGGCCATGACCTGGGCCTAGGCCTGACCCTAAACCCTAGTCCCAGATCAGGAAACTAAACCCAAAGTGACTAAATAAATTAAGATGAGATCCCTGGAGATGGGGCCAGCAGCCTTAAAATAAAAGAAATGTCAGATCTGGTTTGTTCTGCGTTAGATTAAAAGGCCAAAGCCAAGCCTTGGCTAAGGCGGACCCTGGACTTAGCTGGGCCCTACTAAAAGGCCTGACCAGAAACCTAGGCCATGAGCCTAAACTAAGGCCCTGAGCCTAGCACATGACTGACAGCCAGGCCTAAACCTGTGCCACAGAGCCATGGGCCTAGGCTCCACTGACTGATCCTAGGCCAACCCAGGCCCTGGCCCTGATCCCTGGCCTGACCCTGGGCCCTGGGCCTATGATCCACCACTAAGACCCTGAGCCCTAATTGACCCTCCCTAGCTGACCCTGGGCCCTAAACCCTCAACCCTGACCCTAGCATAAACCTCCCACACTAAACCTCACCTACCTAAACCTCAGCCTAAACCCAATATCAAACCTCCTAAGCATCCACAAACCACACCACTGGGTCCCCTAAACCCTAAACTAAACTTAAACCTAATGTAACTAAATAAATTTAAAAAATAAACCTAAAATAAAACCTAACCTAAAAAATAAAGGCATAAACTTGGCGGGGCATCACCATCAAGCTCATCGATCTAATGGTGAGGTGAAGGTGGAGGTGGCAATTATCGTAGTGGTGGTGGGGGATCTAGAGGTGCTGGTGGATATGGAGGTGGTGGATGGGGCAGTGGTGGTTATGAAGGCAGGAGGAGTGACAGAGGTTATAGCCATGGTGGTGGCAGAGGAATATGATGGTGGATCTCGCTACTCAAGAGGCCAATGTAGTTCTGATGGGAACTAGAGAAACTAAAGAACAGTTGATCTGATCTATTGCTTATGGAACTGTGTCTTTACAGTAGAGACGGTTCTAGTTATCTAGGGTTTTTGATTTGCTCTATGCGTGCTCATTTTTTATCTATGTCATTGCTTGTGTCTTAGAAAACTTGGTGTGTTACTTGGTTGATGAATTTGAAAAGAAGAAATGTTGAATATGAATTTGTTGTATGTTAAAAAAAAAAATGAAAACCCTCAACTAAAACTTGAACCTAGACCTCATACCTAAACCTTAAACCCTAAATCTTAAACCCTTAAAACCCTAAACCCTAAACCCTAAACCCTAAACCCTAAACCTAAACCCTAAACCCTAAACACTAAATCCTAAACCCCAAACCATAAACCCTAATCCCTCAAACCCCACTAACCCTAAATCCAAAACACCTAAAAGATAAAACCTAACGGACTAAATAAAACCTAAAAATAAAATAAATAATAAAACAAACAAAAATAAAATAAAAAAAATAAAAAAAATAAAAAAAACTAAACAAACTTAAACCTAAAGGAAAATATAATAAAAATAAAACTAAAATAAAATAAAATAAAATCCTAAAACTAAAAACTAATTAAAACTAAACTAAATAAAATTACAATAAACATAAAATAAAGATAAAATAGAGCTAAATAAAAAAACCTAAAGGAAAAACTAAAATAAATAAAATTAAAACCTAAACCTAAACATAAAACCTAAACCTATAAAATAAAATAAAACTAAACCAAACTAAGAAAGAGCTAAAAGATAAATAAAACCTAAACCAAACCCAAACCCATTAAAAAAAAAACCCAAATAATAACTAAAATAACCTAAACCTAGATAAATATGTAAGTATGCAAAACTAAACTAGATAAAACTAAACAAAATAAATAAAATACACCCTAAACCCTAAACTTTAAAGACCCTAGGCCTAAACCCAGGCCTTAAACCAACCATAAAATAAAAAACCCAAAACCAAACCTTGCCAACTAACCACTAAAATAAGATAAATAAAAACCTGCACTAAATAAGATAAAGGGAAAATGGATTCTAAGATCCTAAAACCTGAAACCTAAACTAAATAAAACCTAAAATTAAAGATAATAAAAAAACCTAGACCTAAATAAAATAAAACAAAAAATGTATAAACTAAACTAATCTAAATTGAACCTAGGCCTAAACCTAACCTAACCTAAACTAAAATAAATAAAATAAAAATTAAACTAAAGATAAGATAAAATAAAACCTAAACTAAACTAAAATAAAATGCACCTAAGATAAAACCTGGATAGATAAAACTAAACATAAAATAAACATAAATAAAATAAAATAAAACTAAATAAAACTACTAAAATAAACCTAAAAAAAATATAAAAATAAAACCTAAAAATAAATAAAAATAAAACCAACCATGATAGACAAAACTGGGCTAGGACAAATAAATAAACATAAACCTAGGCTAAAGACAGACTAAAGGGAATGGGGCTGGGCCCTAGGCCCTGAGCCAGTCCCTGAGCCTTGAGGCTGGACCATAGCCACCAGGCCAGAGCAGGCACAGGCCATGTGCCCTACCTGGGCAGCACCCAAGGCCACTGAGCCCTAGGCATGACTGAGCCCTGGGCCAGAGCTTGGCCCTGACCCTAGGCCCTAGGCCCTGAGCCCTGGGCCACAAGGCCCTGGCCTGGGCCTGGGCCTAGGCTGGGCCCTGGGGCCAGCCACTGGGCCCTGGGCTGGGCCTGGGCCTAACTGGGCCACCCAAGATGGTGGGCCCTGCCCTGGGCCCTGGGCCACAGACCTGACCCTGGCTGGCCACGGACCCTGGGCCCACCTGGGCCCTAGGCCCTAAACCTGAAGAAGACCTGGGCCTAAGGCTGAGAAGATAAGACCCAAGATGATAAATAAAAACTTGTAAAGAAAATATAAAATAAAACTAGGCTTAAAAAATAAACTGAGCTATAGTAAAATAAAATAAAATAAATACTAAATTAAAGATAAAATAAAGAAACCTCAACTAAATAAATAAAAAATACCTAAAATAAAAACCTAAAGAAAATGAGCTAAAACAAAATAAAATAAAATAACTAAAAATAAAAAGAAAATAAAACTAAATAAAACCTAAATCTAAAATAATAAAATAAACTTAAAATAAATAAAATAAACCTAATCCTAAAATAAAAAAGAACTAAGTAAATAAATAAAATAAAACCTAAACTAAAACTAAAATAAACTAACTAAAACATAAACTAAACTAATAAAATAAAATATTAAAATAAACCAAAACTTAAACTAAAATATAAAATCTAAAAATAAACTTAAAATAAACCTAAAACCTATACCTAAAAAAACCTAAAACCTAAAAAATAATAAAAATAAAACTAAACTAAAAAATAAACATAAACCTAAACTAAAACTTAGGAAATGAACTAAAATAAAAAACCTAAACTAAAATAAATAAAATAAATAAATTAATAAAAGAAATAAACCTAAATAAAATATGTAATAAACTAAATAAACCTAAAACCTGTGTTTTGCATTTAAAAGACTTAGGCCACTGAGCCCACTGAGCCTGGGCCCCCAGGCCACAACCAGAGCTAACCCTAGGCTCACTAAACTGACCACAGGCCATGCCATGAGCCTGACCCTAACCCTAGGCCTACTGCCCTGAGCTACCTGACCCTAGGCCACTGAGCCTAGGCTAAAACCTGAGCCTAAAAGATGAGCCTGAGCTTAGGCACAAAACTAGATGAGCTAAAACCTAAACTAAATAAACAAGTTAAAACCTAAATAAACAAAAATATAAATAAATAAAAAGAAATAGCCTAAATAAACTATAAATAATGAGCCAAACCTAAACTAAAATGACCTAGCTAGATAAAATTAAAAAGGCCAAAGCTTAAAATAGCCTAAAGCTAAGCCCTGAGCTAAATAAATAAAATAAAACAAAGAATAAAGTTAAAAGCCAACCTAAAGCTAGGCCTCAATAAAATAAACTAAATAAAGATAAACAAAACTAAAGATAAAATAAGTAAATAAAATAAAAAAGCCTAAACTAAACTAAAATAAATATAAAATGAGCCTAAAGCTAAAATCTAGGCCTAAACCTAAGCCAAAAGAGCCTAAACCTAAATAAGCAAGCCAAAACCTAAAACAAAGCTAAAACTAAAACTAAATAAAACCTAAAAACTAAAACCTAAATAATACTAAACCTAAGCTAGGAAACTAAATAACCAAACCACTGGACAGCAAGAAAAAACCTAAACCTAAACCTAAACTAAATAAATAAAATAAAAAAATAAATAAATCAAAAATAAACCTAAACAGGCTAAAACCTAAATAAACTAAAGGCTGAGACACAAAACCTAAAAACAAAACCTAAAATAAAATAAATAATTAAATAAATCTAAAATAAATAAACACTAACTAAAAACTAAACTAACAATCTAAACCTAAAAATAAAATAAAGGCAAATGAAACTAAAATAAAATAAAATAAACCTAAATAAAAAAATAAAATAAAACTAGGCTAAACTAAAAACCTCTGACCTAGGAAGCCAAAACTGAGCTGACTAAACTAAACTAAATAAATGAGCTAAAGCTACCTAAATAAGACTAAAACTACTAACTGAGCCTACCTAAGTGAAGCCTAAATGTAAGATCTAAATCTAAACTAAATACTAAAAATAAATAAGCCTGACTAAATAAAACCTACTTACCCTAAACCTACTAAATGTGGATAAACTCAAAAGATCCTACCTGACCTACCTGACTATAAACCATAACCTAAACTGCTACCTAATGAAATCCTAACTACACATAAAAACCTACCTAAATGATAAAATAAATAAAACCTAAATTTAAAATAAAATAAACTAACATAGACCTAAAACTAACTTAAACCTAAACCTAAAGCCTAAACCTACCTAAAATAAACAAATAAATAAAACCTAAATAAAAATCTAAACTAAATAAAACCTAAAACCTTAAAATAAAACTTAAATAAAATAAACCAAATAAATAAAATATACCAAAAGAAAATAAAAACTAATAAAATAAAAATAAAATTAAAACCTAATAAACCTAAACCTAAACTAAATAAATAAAATGAAAACCAAAACCTAAATTATATAAACTAAATAAATTAAACCTAAACCTAAAATAAAAAGCTAAAACCTAAACCAAACCTAAATAAATAAAGCTAAAATAAACTAAAATATAACCTAAACCTAAACCTAAAATAAAAATAAACCAAAACTAAACTAAAATAAATAAATAAACTTAAACATAGATAAACTAAAACTAAATAAACCTAAACCTAGACCTAAAAGTAAAAACCTAAACCTAAACTAAAACTAAAAATAAAACCTAAAACTAAATAAACTAAAAAGCATAAATAAAGTAAAGAAATAAACTAATTAAAACATTTTTCCTCAAATTGGTGGATTGGTAGTAGTTCTTTTGTTTTTGCTAATTTTCTATTTACTCCTTCGTGGAGACTGCTTGATCTATGGGGGTTGGAGAGGACTTTACTTACCTCTCACCTATTTTCTCTCCCTCCTCATTTATTGCTAGTGGTTGGGTGGCCTTCCTTGGTTTTTTCCCTTGGTTGTTTGTTTGGTTGGGTGACTACCATTTCTATTTTTTGGTTTTTTTTATGATATATATGAGGGTTGTGGTTATGCTTGTTGTTGGTTTTTCCACCTATGTTGGGCTCTATTTTGGGTTAGCCTTTTTGGCTAGTGCCTATATTGGATCCTCTTTGTTATGGTTGGTTGTTGAGTTATATTGGTCTCTTCAGAATTTGATTAGCTTTGGTCTTTTCAATAGTTTTTTTGTTATTTCTCCTAGTTTGTGTTGGGGATTCCTATTAGTTGGGTATTTTCTCTTTTGATTGGCATGAGGACAATTGCTTTGTGGTTTTTTCCTTCCTGACCTGGTTATGGTTGATTTTATTGGTGGCTTTTTAATACTGCCTATTGGATTGATGGCATCCTTTTCTCTACCTGGATTGGCCTAGTGTCTACTAATGACTGATTGTGACTCTCCCTTGCTTAGAGCTTTGATGTCTATTTGATTGATGGTTGTTGTTATTTTTTATTTTTTTTAGTCTCTTTCTAAGCTATTATATTAGATGTTGCTATGGTTCTGATTTGGCTTATCCTTTCGAATTCTTCCTTGCTGGTGGTGGCTCTATCACTGACCTTATTGTATCTTCTGGGTGGCTGACTGTTTGTGATTGGTCTGCTATGTTTTTGTTGGTTATTTGGTTGTTGGCTGGCTGTTGGCTAGCTATTTCTTTGTTAGCTAATTTAGGTTCTCGAAGCCTTTGGGCTGCTTTCTTTCGATGTTGGCTTGTATCAGGAATGCTGGCTATGATGGCCTTAATGTTACCCATATCTTCAGTTTTGGTTGGTAGCATTGCATATGAATATAACCCTTCTTAGGAAGTTTGGATGCTCATATGCATTGTTGCCTCTCAAGAAGATCTTAATTGAGCCATAGCCTTCTCTTCCTTAGCTCTCTCTAATAGATTTCTTTATCCTTATTCTTGTTAGCTATGACTATTGCTTTTGTAGTGTTTTAAAGATTTCATTTATTGGTTGGAACTTTTCAAATGGAATGATCATTACTTATCAACTCAGAGTTGTTGATGTGTATCTTGCTCTTGCCTCCCAAAGGGATCATGAATTGTGACCAGTCTTTTGATTATTTTTTACTTATATTGTACTAGTCTTAATCTGTCTTTTCCTCTTTTCCTTTTTTAGGTGTTGCTTTTTCTTTCTTTTTCCATTATACATAGATGGGGGTTTAACTCTTTAGGTTCCTTGTAGCTCTGAGAGTAGTAGATCTTTGAGCTTTACCCCTCTTAAATAGATTATATCCCCTTCTTTTATTGAAATAAAATTCTAATCTTTCCTTAAAAAAACTAGAAACCCTAAAATTTAAACCCTAACCCTAACCCTAAAACCAGACACCCTAAAAAACCCTAAAACAAACCTTAAAAACCAACCTAAACCTAAAACACAAATAGCCCTAAACCTAATGTCCAAACCTAAACTAAATATCCAAACCCCTATGGCCACTGAGTCATAACCTAAACCCTAAACAGGCCCCTGGGCTAACCCTGACCCCAAATACAAACCTGAGGCCAACCCTAGGCCTAAGACCTAATAATAGGCTGGGCCCTAGATAAATAAAACCTGATACTCCTAAATAAGATAAGATAAAAAATAAACTAAAGATAAGATAGATAAAATAAAACCTAACTAAAATAAAAAACAAAGATAAACTTAAAAGAATAAAAAATAATCGACCTAAAATAAGATAATAAAACTAAGAGCTAAAAATAAATAAATAAACCAAAATAAATAAAATATAACCTAAACCCTATTAAAGAAAAAACATAAATAAAATAAAATAAAATAAATCTACTAAACTAAAATAAAACTAAATAATAAATAAAAACTACCTATAAACTAAACTAAACCAAACCTTTGCTAAATAAAGATAATCTAATTAACCTAAAATAAAATAAAATAAAAATAAAAAATAAAACTTAAACTAAACTTAAAATAAAAAACATAAACATTTCAAAATAAAAAAAAACCTAAATAAAAATAAAATAAACTAAAATCATGACCTAACCTGAGCCTAAATAAAAGAAACCTACTAAATAATTAAGACCTTAATAGATAAATAAAGCTAACTGGGCCCTAGGCTCTCTATTAGAGCCTGACCCTAAACTGGGCTCTGTGCCAGCCCGACTGGGCTCAGACTGAGCCCCCAGGCCCTGAGATGCATGATCACTGATTAGAGCCCTGGGCCAGCCAGGCTGACATGATCTGGCCACAGCCCAAGGCCTGAGCTGGGGCTGAGGCTGGCCAGTGACAGCTGACCCTGGGCCTGGGCCCTAGATCCTGGCGTTAAGATCCTGGGCCCTGGGCCCAGACCATGAGGCCCACAGGAGCCCAGAGGCCTGGGCCAGGCCCCGGCCCTGAGCCAGGCTGGGAGCTGAGCCACAAGGCCCAGGCTGAGGAGATGGGCCACACGCCTGAGGCTGAGGCCCTGCCTGAGCCCAGGCCTGGCCTCAAGATGGCCTGGGCCCTAGGCCTGGAGTGGATGGGCCCTGGGCCTGACCTGGGCCACAGGCCACAGGCAGTGAGGCCCTGGGCTGCAGTGGGCCCTGGGCTGGGCCACCTGGGCCCTGAGACTGGGCCCTGGAGCCTGGGCACAGGACCCTGGCCCTGGGCCCTGGGCCCTGGGGCCTGGGCCCTGGCCCTGGGCCACCAGGCCTGAGCCACTGCTAATAATGACTAGGCCATAGGCCACAAAGGCCTGAGCTGACTGGGCTAGAGGCCTAAAGATAATAAATAAATGAGCTAAAGCTAAAAAAATGATAAACATAACTAAAGATATAAACCTAAACCTAGATAAAATAAAATAAAAGAAAATAAACTAAAATAAAATAAATAAAGACTAAAAAATAAAATGATAGATAAACCTAAATAAAAAAACTATAAAATAATAAAATAAACATATATAAAATAAAACTATAAATAAAATAAACCTATAAATATATAAAATAAACTAAACCTAAAATAAAAATGATAAAATAAAAATAAACCTAAACCTAAAATAAAATAAATAAACTAAAAAATATATAAAACTAAACCTAAACTAAGAAATAAAATAAACAAAAATAAACCTAAACTAAAATAAAAAAATAAAACATAAAAATAAAATTAAAATACAAACCTAAAACTTAAAATAAAAAAAAAAAATAAAATAAACTAAACCTAAAAAAAAAAAAATAAAACCTAAAACAAAAAAAATTAAAATTAAAATAAATCTCGACTAAAAATAAACTAAACTTAAAACCTAAAAAAAAACTAAAATAAAAAACCTAAAAAAAATAAATAGACCTAAAATAAACTAAATTAAAATAAAAAATAAACCAAAATAAAAATAAGAAATAAAGTAAACTAAAATAAGTAAAAAATATGCTAAATATATTAATTAAATGTAAACATACCAGTTTACTTAATTTTAAGATCACAACAACAACAATAAAAACAACAAGCCTTTATCCCACTAAATGGATTGCATGAATCCTTCATCTCCATTGTCTATTATGTGTCAAATTCTCATTTAATTCAAGCATACTTATGTCATTTTTTATACATCTTAATCAAGTCTTTTTAGGTCTACCTCTACCTTTCTTAACATAAGGCAAATCTAATGCATCTACTCTCTAACGGTCATCAGACGATGCTTTATGTGGCCAAACCATCTAAGGACTCTCTCTATTCTTATCTACCACTAGAGCTACTCCAACTTTTTCTCTCATACTCATTTTTTATATTTTATCTCTAAGAGTAAAATACTCATCCACGAGCATCCTTATCTCTATAACACTTAACTTAGTCTTATGCTTCTCTTTTATTGACCATTATTCCACCATAAGGTCTTGCAGGTCTTACCACCATCTTATAAAATTTTTCCTTAACTTTAAGTGGAACTTTTCTATCACACAATAGGCCAGATGCATTCCTCCACTTCCACGATCCAACTTGAATTCTATGAATAACATCTCCATCTATTTCACCAACATTTTTAATAACAGAACCTAAATATATGAATCTCTCACTCTTATTAATGAATGACTTGTTCACCTAATGTCACAACACTACCACTAGACCTTCTATAACTAAAATTACACTCCATATATTTAGATTTAGATCTACTTAAATGAAACCTTTAGACTCTAATGTTGACCTCCATAATTCAAGTTTCTCTTGGACTCCCTCTCTAGTCTTATCAACAAGAAGAATGTCATCAGCAAAAAGTATACACCAAGGTACATCTTCTATAAATGCTAGTAAGAACATCCATAACTAAAGCAAAAAAAAAATAAATTAAAGTTGATGTAATCCAACTAAAATAAGAAAATATTTTGTCAATCCTCCTTGTGTTTGGACACAAGTAAGTATACATATCCTTAATTACTTGAATATATATTAACTCCTTTTTTGTTCTAGAACTCTCCAAAGAACATCTCTTGAAACTTTATAAGCTTTCTCTAAATAAATATCATATGTAGATCCTCCGTACTTTCGCTATACTTCTCCATCAAACCTCTTAACAAATGTATATCATCCATAGTAGATCTACCTCACAGATTGTGAGAATCTTTTGTATCACATCATAACCTATGCTCAATTACTCTCTCCCGTAATTTTAATGTATGACACATTAACTTAATTCTTATATAATTTGCACACTCTTATGCATCACCTTTATTCTTAAATATAGGAACCAACAAACTCTTTCTCCACTCATCATCTTTTAGTCTTTAAAATAACATTAAAAGATTTGTAAACTAAGAAATTCCTTGATCTCTAAACATTTCCACACTTCTATTGGAATATCATCAGGTCCTACTTTTTTATTTCATTTTCTTTAAGTTTCAACTTAGGACTTACTAATACAACGATAAAATAAAATTTCTCTATTTTTTGTATTAAAGTTGCTAAAATCAATTGTACTTTCAAATCCTTCATTGAAAAGTTTATCAAAATACCTCATCCACCTATTTTCAATATCTTTTCTAAGAAAACTTTATTATTTTCATCCTTAATACACTCACTTGAACTAGGTCTTTACTTCTCCTATCTCTTTGGTTGGCTAACTTATACATACATCTTTCACCTTCTTTGGTATCTTATATAAATCACTAAAGCTAAATTTTTTTGCATCATATATTGCTTTCTTAGAATCTCTACAAACCACTTTATATCTTTCCCAATTCTCCAAGTTTTTACATCTAAACTAAGTTTTATAACAATGCTTCTTATTTCTTATCTTTTCTTGCACTCGACTCCAACTATTTTTATTAAAAGTTTTTCCTTTTGATTCTCAAGCACATTTTTTAGCAACTTGCTTAATTTTGCTACTTTTCCCACATAACATTAGCTTCCTTATGAACATCCCAAATATTAAGCTCTTGTAGCTTGCTCTTAAAAATATTTTTTATTTGTGTTCTTTAAGTGTCCCCATCTAATCTAGGACAATAATTTGATTTATTTTTCCTCTTCTTTCATCTTAAAATCTAAAACTAACAATCGATGTTGGGTACTTAAACTATAAACTTGGAATGACCTTACAATCTTACAATCTAAAGCGATCATTTTTTCTTATCAAAAATAATCAACGTGTTTTACTAGATCCATTTTTATAAGTAATAATATGTTCTTCTATTTTCTTAAATAAAGTATTAGCAACTACAAAATCATAAGCTAAAGCAAAATCTAATATAGTCCTACCTTCTTCATTAGTCACTCCAAATCCATAACCACCATGAATACTTTTAAAATCTTCTACCACTCTACCAACATGTCCATTTAAATCTCCTCCAATAAATACTTTTTCTTCAAGAGGTATCTTTTGTATTAATCCCTCTAATTCATTCCAAAATTTTTCTTTTGAGCTTACATCCAAACCTACTTGAGGAGCATAAATACTTATAACATTGATAATCTTAGTATAGACAATAATCTTTAAAGCTATAATTCTATCTCCACATCTATTAATATTTATAACATTATCTTTTAAACTTTTATCTATAATCACACCTACACCATTTCTAGTTTGACTTCTACCTTAATACCAAAGTTTAAAACCTAAACTATCAATCTCCTTGGCCTTCTCCCTAGCCCATTTAGTTTCTTGAACACATAAAATATTTATCTTTCTTTGAACCATAATATCTATTAATTCCATTAATTTACTTGTAAGAGTACCTATATTCAAGATCTAACCTAATTCTAGTTTCATGGACTAACTTCATAATAATGTGGGAACCCTTTCTTATTTAACACAGGGAAGATCACTTACACATTTTCACTTTGTATTCAAACCATACAATGTGTAAACTTCGGGGCCTAGCATTAACACAAAGATTTAAAGGATTCATGTCATGATTATTTCAAGTTTTATGCTAGTTGTTGACTACTATTGCAATCACTTTTCATATCCATTGGGATGATGAGTTTTACTTAATTTTAAGACAAAAAAAACTACCTAAATCCTAAACCTACAACCTAAACCCTAAACCCTAATAAACCCAAACCAATACATAAATCCTAAACTAACCCAACCCACTAAACCCTAAATAAAAGATAAACTAACTCTAAACCTTAACACTGGGCCCTGGCCTAAGCCACAAACCCTAAACTACTACCCACTACAACCCACACCTAAAACTTACCAATCTTAAGCACATAAACCTAAAATGCTAAAATAAATCCTAAACTAAAATAAATAAACCTAAACTATAAAATAAATAAAAATAAACATGGATAAAAATATGCTAAATAAACCAACTGTCGGGTTTACTAAATTTAAAACCTTAAATCCTCCCTGCTAAACCCTAAACCCTGGGCCTAAACCCTACATGACCCTACCACCCACAATACACCTAAACACAACCTGACCCTCATAAAACCAAGCCTAAACCACACTAAATCCCCAAACCTAAACTAACCTTAAACATAAACCTAAAGTAACTAAATAAATTAAAAAATAAATCTAAACTAACATAATAAACTAGGGTTGGGTTGGGGTTTAAGGTTGGTTAGGGTTTAGGGTTTAGGTTTGGGTTTAGCTTTTTATAGATTTTTTTAGGGTTGGAGTTTGATTTTAGGGAGTTTAGGGTTTAGGGTTTATAATTAGGAGTTTGGTTAAGGTTTAGTTAGTTTAGGGTTTAAGTTTAGGGTTTTAGTTTAGGTTTTAGTTTAGGGTTTAGGGTTTATGGTTTATGGTTTAGTGTTAAGGGTTTAGGGTTTTAAGGTTTAAAGTTTAGTGTTTAGAATTTAAGTTTAGAGTTTAGGTTTAGTTTAAAATTTAGGATTTAGGGTTTTATTTTAAAGTTAAGTTTAGGTTTAGTTTATTATTATTTTAGTTTAGTTTATCTTTTAATTTTATTTTAGTTTATGTTTTATTTATTTTTAGGTTTTTATTTTTAGTTTAGTTTAGGTATAGGTTTATTTAGGTTTATTTTATTATTTATTTATATAGTTTTTTTTATTTTAGGTTTAGGTTTTGGTTTCTATCTTATTTTTTATTTTAGTTTATTTTTTATTTTAGTTTAGTTTTGGTTTTCTTTTAGTTTAGTTTATGTTTATTTAGGTTTATTTTTTTAGGTTGAGGTTTACTTTAGGTTTAGGTTTTATTTATTATTTATTTATAGTTATTTTAGTATAGGATAGTTTATTTTATTTAGTTTTTAGTTAATTTAGTTCAGGTTTAGGTTTATTTAGTTTAGTTTAGGTTTGGGGTTAGGTTTTATTTAGGTTTAGGTATAGGTTTTATTTATTTTTTTATTTATATTTTTTTATTTAGTTTAGTTTATTTATTTTTAGGTTTATTTTTTAGGTTTAGGTTTTAGGTTTTATTTAGTTTATTTTATTTAGTTTTTATTTTGGGTTTAGGTTTTAGGTTTAGTTTATTTATTTATTTTATTTTGGTTTTTTATTTTTTTGTAGTTTAGTTTATTTAGGTTTAGGTTTGTTAGGTTTATTTAGGTTTATTTGGGTTTATTTAGTTTAGGTTTTTTATTTTTAGGTTTAGGTTCATTTATTTTTCTTTTAGTTTTTTTATTTTATTAGTTTTATTTATTTATTTAGGTTTATTTATGTTTATTTATTTGGTTTATTTTTAGTTTAGATTTAGGTTTATTTATTTTTTTAGTTTAGCTTTTTTCAGGTTTATTTAGTCTTTAGTTTTATTTAGTTTAGGTTTAAGTTTTATTTAGTTAGATTTTATTTTATTTAGTTTAGTTTAGGTTTAGGTTTATGTTTATGTTCATTTCTTTAGTTTAGTTATTTGGGTTTGGGTTTATATTTTAGTTTATTTATTTATTTAGTTTTAAGTTTAGGTTTATTTATTTAGTTTATTTAGTTTTATTTATTTTGGGTTTAGGGTTTGATTTTTTGGTTTATTTAGGGTTTAGTTTTTTATTTTATTTATTTATTTATTTATTTACTTTTAGGTTTCGGTTTATTTATTTAGTTTATTTATTTATTTAGGTTTACGTTTAGGCTTATTTATTTAGTTTATTTAAGTTAGGTTTAGGTTTTATTAGTTTAGTTTATTTAGTTTATTTTTTATTTTGGTTTAGGGTTTAGGGTTAGGTTTATTTAGTTTAGTTTAGTTTAGGTTTATTTTTATTTTATTTATTTATTTATTTAGTTTAGATATTTTATTTTAGGTTTAGGTTTTATTTAGTTTTATTTAGGTTAGGTTTAGTTTATTTTTAGGTTTAGGTTTAGGGTCTAGGTTTATTTAGTTTTAGTTTACGTGTAGGTTTAGGTTTATTTATTTAGTTTAGTTTAATTTTTTTATTTATGTTTAGGTTTATTTAGGTTTAGGTTTAATTTAGTTTATTTTAGTTTATGTTTTTAGTTTAGGTTATTTAGTTTAGTTTAAGTTTATTTAGTTTATTTTTATTTATTGAATTTAGTTTAGGTTTATTTAGTTTATTTATTTTGTTTATTTTTTTTATTTATTTAAGGTTTAGGTTTAGCTTAGGTTTATTTTTTTGGTTTTAGGTTAGGTTTTGTTTAGGTTTAGTTTAGGTTTTTTAGTTTTTAGCTTAATTTATTTAATTTATTTTTTTTTATTTTAGTTTATTTATTTTGGTTTAGTTTAAGTTTATGTTATTTTTATTTCATTTAGTTTATTTATTTAGTTTAGAATTAGGTTTAGGTTTATGTTTAGGTTTAGGTTTAGGTTTAGTTTAGGTTTGGGTTTATGTTTATTTTATTTAGTTTAGTTTATTTAGTTTTTTAATTTATTTAGTTTAGGTTTAGGGTTTAGGTTTAGTTTAGTTTAGGGGTTTGGGTTTTAGGTTTATTTTAGTTTATTTTAGTTTAGTTTATTAGTTTAGTTTATTTTAGTTTAGTTTGGGTTTAGGTTTATTTTATTTATTTATTTTTTTTTAGTTTATTTTGGGTTTTATTTTGGTTTAGGTTTAGGTTTAGGTTTATTTATTTAGTTTAGGTTTTAGTTTTTATGTTATTAGGTTTTATTATTATTTAGTGTTTTTTTAAATATTATTAGTTTTTAGTTTAGTTTATTTTTATTATTATTATTTATTAGTTTATTAGTTTAGTTAGTTTTATTAGTTTATTATTATTAGTTAGTTTCTTAGGTTTTTTTATTATTATTAGATTTAGTATATTTATTTAGGTTTTATTTATTATTTAGTTTATTAGTTTAGTTTATTATTATTATTATTATTAGTTTAGTTATTAATTTTATTTAGTTTAATTTATTATTAGTTTATTAGTTTTGGTTGGTTATTATTAGTTATTTAGTTTTTTGGTTTATTAGTTTATTAATTTTATTAGTTTTTTGGTATTTAGTTGGTTTATTGGTTTATTAATTTAGTTTTGGTTATTAGTTTTAACTATTAGTTACTTATTATTTTTTTATTTATTTAGTTTTATTTATTGGTTTTAGTTTATTAGTTATTAGTTTAGTTTAGTTGGTTTAGTATTATTAGTTTATTTATTGGGTTTAGTTTTATATTTATTTATTTAATAGGTTAGTTATGTTTTGGGTTTATGTTATTATTATTATATTAGTTGGTTATTTGGGGTTTAATTTAGTTAGTTTATTAGTTTAGTTTTAGTTAATAGTTTTGGTTTAGTTTAGCTTTTATTAGTTTTATTAGTTTAGTTTATTATTACTTAGTTTATTAGAGGGGTTTTTTTTGTTTATGTTTAATTTAGTTATTAGTTTATTTATTAGTTTATTTAGTTTTTTTATTATTAGTTTATTATTTTTTAATATTTATTTAGTTAGTTTAGTTTAGTTAGTTTTATTTGTTTTTGTTTTAGTTTATAATTAGATTTTATTTATTATTAGTTTATTAGTTTTAGTTTTAGTTAGTTTAGTTTAGTGTTTTATTAGTTTCTTATTAGGGTTTAGCATTTAGGGTTTAGGGTTTAGGGTTGTAGGTTTAGGGTTTATGAAGGGTTAGTTTTAAGGTTTAGCATTTGGTTTAGGGTTTTTATTTTTTTTATTTTTTTATTTTTTTTTTGGGGTTTAGGGGTCTAGGTTTTAGGTTTTAGGTTCATTTTTAGTTTGTGCTTTTGGTTTTCTTTAATAGAGAAAAAATTCAGATACAACATTTCTTAGTTTTTATTTCATCAATCAACTAACACGCCAAGTTCTCAATGACATATGTGACAACATAGGTAAAAAATAAGCTTGCATAGAGAAAATCAATAGCCCTAGAAAACTTGAACCATCTCTACTATAAAGACACAGTTTCATTAGCTGCGGTCGGATTCTTATTTCTCTAGTTCCCATCGAAACACCTCTCAGTAGGGATCCCACATATCTACAATCTCTCCCTCATGACCATGGCTAAAACCTCATCCTCCTCCTGCCTCCACCACCCTGCTCGACCACCACCTCCATATCCACCAGCCTCAGATCCCCACCACCATTATAATCACCCTCGCCTCCCACTCTCGCCTTTGCCTCCATGCCAAATTTGGGTGAGCTTGGTTGGGTAATGTTCCCCATCAGGTTACCCATTTTAGGGTTTAGGTTTAGGTTTAAGTTTATTAGGTTTTAGGTTATTTTTTAAATTTATTTAGATACTTTTGGTTTAGGTTTAGGGTTTGGGGTTTAGGGTTTTGGGGTTTATGGTTTTTAGGGTTTAGGTTTGATTTAACATTTAGGGTTTAAGGTTTAGGGTTTAGGTTTAGGGTTTAGGGTTTAGGGTTTTAGGGTTTATCTTGTTAGGGTTTAGGTTTTAGGGTTAGGGTTTAGTTTAGGTTTAGTTTAGGGTTTAGAGTTTAGGTTTAGATTTTGGGTTTAGGGTTTTAGTGTTTAAGGATAGCTTTTTTGTTTAGTTTTGGGTTTAGGATTTTAGGATTTAGGGTTATTTTTTTAATAAGTAAACTAGTAGGTTTAGGTTTACATAGTTTATCTTTTATATTTTTTATTTTATTTTATTTTTTATTTTTATTTAGGTTTATTTTTTATTTTTATTTAATTTAGTATATTTATTTTAGGTTTATTTATTTTAGTTTAGGTTTTATTTTAGTTTTTTTTTTTTTAGGTTTATGTTTATGTTAAATTTTTTAGTTGAGTTTTTTTTTTATTTTATTTTTTTGTTTTGGTTTTTTATTTTAGGTTTAGGTTTAGGTTTTATTTATTTTTTTTTAGGTTTACATTTTTGGTTTTTAGTTTAGGTTTATTTTTAGGTCTTATTTTTTGTTTAGGTTTACTTTTATTTTTAGCTATGTTTTATTTTTATATTAATTTTAGGTTTTGGTCTTATTTTTTAGTTTTAGGTTTAAGTTTAGGTTTTTATTTTATTATTTTACCTTTAGGTTTTAGGTTTCTATTTTTGGTTTTAGGTTTAGGTTTGGGTTTATTTATTTAGTTTATGTTTTAGTTTATTTAGTTCATGTTTAAGTTTATTTAGTTTAGGTTTAGGTTTAGGATTAGGTTTAGGTTTTATGTTTATTTTTAGGTTTATTTTATTTAGGTTTTATTTTATTTAGTTTAGTTTAGGTTTAGGTTTTATTTATTTAGTTTATTTAGGTTTAGGTTTAGGTTTATTTATTTTTTATTTTCTTTTATTTTTTAGGTTTATTTATTTAGTTTAGGTTTAGGTTTAGGTTTAGGTTTATTTATTTCAGTTTATATTAATTTAGTTTATTTACTTTTTCTTTTAGGTTTAGGTTTAGGTTTGGTTTAGTTTTTTATTATTTATTTATTTTAGGTTTAGGTTTATTTATTTTTTATTTAGTTTAGTTTATTTATTTTAGTTTAGTTTATATTTTGATTTAGTTTTTTTTTATTTAGGTTTATTTAGGTTTATTTTTTTATTTTAGGTTTAGGTTTATTTATTTATTTAGTTTAGTTTATGTTTATTTTTTTTATTTGATTTTGGTTTAGGTTTGGGTTTTGGGTTTATTTAGTTTAGTTTATTTTGATTATTTAGTTTAGGTTTAAGTTTAGGTTTAGTTTATGTTTTGGTTTATTTTAGTTTTTTTAGTTTAGGATTAGGTTTAGATTTAGTTTTGTGTTTAGGTTTAGGTTTAGATTTTATTTAGGTTTATTTAGTTTAGTTTATTTATTTTTTTAATTTATTTTTATTTTTTAGTTTATTTATTTTAAGTTTAGGTTTATTTTATTTAGTTTATTTTAGTTTATTTTAGGTTTATTTAGTTTATTAGTTTAGTTTATTTTAGTTTAGGTTTAGGTTTAGGTTTAGTTTAGGTTTAGGTTTAGGTTTAAGTTTAGTTTAGGTTTAGGTTTATGTTTAGGTTTAGGTTTAGGTTTAGGTTTAGTTTTATTTTTTAGGTTTAGGTTTAGGTTTAGGTTTAGGTTTAAGTTTAGGTTTATCTAGTTTAGGTTTTAGTTTAGTTTTAGGTTTAGGTTTTGTTTAGGTTTAGGTTTAAGTTTGGGTTTCATTTTATTTTTATATAGTTTATTCAGTTTATCTTAGGTTTAGGTTTATTTTGCTTAGTTTAGTTTACTTTTGTTAAGTTTAGGTTTATTTATTTAGTTTAGTTTATTTAGCTTTATGTTTATTTTATTTTAAGTTTTAGTTTATTTATTTTATTTTTTAGTTTAGTTTAGTTTAGTTTAGGTTTAGGTTTATTTTATTAGTTTAGGTTTATTTAGTTTATTAGGTTTAGGTTTATTTTAGGTTTAGGTTTATTTATTTTTTGTTTAGTTTACATTTGTTTTATTTAGGTTTTGGTTTAGGTTTATGTTTAGATTTATTTTAGTTTATTTAGTTTAGATTTAGGTTTAGATTTAGGTTGAGGTTTAGGTTTAGGTTTAGGTTTAGGTTTATTTCAGTTTAGGTTTAATTTATTTATTTAGGTTTAGCTTTAGATTTAGTTTAGGTTTATTTTAGCTTAGTTTAATTTATGTTTTTTGGTTTTTTAAGTTTAAATTTAGGTTTATTTTGTTAGTTTAGTTTAGGTTTATTTAGTTTATTAGGTTTAGATTTTTTTAGTTTAGGTTTAGTTTTTTAAGTTTATATATTTAGTTTAAGTTTATTTAGGTTTAGGTTTAGGTTTAGGTTTAGGTTTATTTATTTAAGTTCAGTTTATTTTTTTAGGTTTATGTTTAGGTTTAGATTTAGATTTATTTTTTACTTTAGGTTTATTTAGGTTTAGGTTTGTTTTTATTTAGTATAGTTTATTTAGTTTATTTTGGTTTAGGTTTATTTAGTTTTAGTTTATTTTGGTTTAAGTTTATTTAGTTATGTTTAAGTTTAGGTTTAAGTTTACATTAGGTTTATTTTTTTAGATTTAGGTTTATTTAATTTTGGTTTCGCCTTAGGTTTATTTTAGGTTTAGGTTTAGGTTTATTTACTTATTTATTTTATGTTTAGGTTTAGGTTCATTTTAGTTTAGTTTAGTTTATTTATTTAGGTTTAGGTTTAGGTTTTAGTTTATTTAGGTTTACATTTAGGTTTATTTTAGTTTAGGTTTAGGTTTAGTTTTATGTTTATTTTAGGTTTTATTTAGTTTAGTTTAGTTTAGTTTAGTTTAGGTTTATTTTATTTAGTTTAGGTTTAGGTTTATTTTATTTAATTCATTTTAGTTTAGTTTAGTTTATGTTTAGGGTTAGATTTTGGTTTTAGGTTTATTTAGTTTAGTTTATGTTTATTTAGTTTAGTTTATTTAGTTTAGGTTTATTTTAGTTTATTTAGTTTATTTATTTAGTTTAGGTTTAGATTTACGTAGTTTATTTTACTTTATTTTATTTATTTAGTTTAGGTTTAGGTTTAGGTTTAGCTTTATTGTATTTAGTTTTTTATTTTATTAGTTTACTTTCTTTAGTTTAGGTTTAGGTTTAGGTCTAGGTATAGGGTTTGGTTTATTTAGTTTAGTTTATTTTAGTTTAGGTTTATTTAGTTTAGTTTAGTTTAGGTTTATTTTTATTTATTTATTTAGTTTAGTTTTATTTTAGTTTATTTTTAGTTTAGTTTAGGTTTAGGTTTATTTATTTAATTTTGTTTATTTAGTTTATTTTTAGTTTATTTTTTTATTTAGTTTAATTTAGTTTATGTTTAGGTTTAGGTTTATTTAGGTTTTATTAGTTTACTTTATTTAGTTTAGGTTTAGGTTTTGTTTAGGTTTAGTTAGTTTAGGTTTAGGGTAGGTTTAGGTTTTAGTTTAGTTTAGTTTAGGTTTAGTTTAGGTTTAAGTTTTATTTTATTTTTATTTAAGTTTATTTATTTAGGTTTAGGTTTATTTATTTAGTTTAATTTATTTAGTTTATTTTATTTAGTTTATTTATCTAGTTTAGGTTTAGGTTTTATTTATTTTAAGTTAGTTTAGTTTAATTTATTTTAGGTTTATGTTTAGGTTTAGGTTTAGTTTAGTTCATTTATTAATTTTATTTATTTTAATTTAGGTTTCAAGTTTTACATAGTTTATTTTTTTAGTTCCATTTTTATTTATTTATTAAGCTTAGTTTAGTTTAGTTTAGTTTATTTAGGTTTAGATTTATTTTATTTATTATTTAATTTATTTTAGGATTAAGTGTTTAGGGTTGTAAGTTTAGGATTTGGGTTTAGTTTGTTTAGTTTAGGTTTATGGTTTAGTTTAGATTAGGTTTATGGTTTAGTGTTTAGGTTTTATTTAAATTAAGTATAGGTGTTTATTTAGTTTATCTAGTTTATTTTTTTATTTATTTTAGCTTATTTTTTATTTTTTTATTTAGGTTTATTTTTTATATAGTTTAGTTTATTTTTTTTAGGTTTATTTATTTTAGTTTATTTAGGTTTAGGTTTAGGTTTATGTTTATTTTAGTTTAATTATTTTATTTTATATTTTAGGTTTAGGTTTATTAATTATTTTTAGATTTAGTTTGGTTTTTTATTTTATTTTTTTTTTTTTTTTTAGCTTTAGGTTTTAGGTTTATTTTTAGGTTTATTATTTTAGTTTTAGTTTAGGTTTATTTTTAGTTTATCTAGTTTATGGTTTAGGTTTAGTATATTTTAAGTTTAGGTTTAGGTTTCATTTATTTTAATTTAGGTTTAGGTTTATTTTATTTATTTATTTTAGGTTTAGGTTTTTTTTAGTGTAGGGTTTAGGTTTTATTTTTTACTTATTAATAGTTTTTTTAGGTTTATTCTTTAGGTTTAGGTTTTTATTTAGTTTTTATTTTATTTTATTTTTATTTTACACTTAATTTTTATTTTATTTTTTTATTTTTTATTTTAGGGTTTATTTTAATTTTTTAGTATAGTTTAGGTTTTTATTTATTTTATTTTAATTTAGTTTGTTTTTTATTTTTTTAGGTTTAGGTTTAGGTTTAGGTTTAGCTTTTAGCTTAGGTTTTTATTTCATTTTATTTGTTTATTTAATTTAGGTTTAGGTGATTTTATTTATTTTATTTTTAGGTTTTATTTAGTTTAGGTTTAGGTTTTTATGTTTTAGGTTTTAGGTTTTTAGGTTTTTAGTCTTTAGGGTTTAAGGTTTAGGGATTAGGGTTTGGGTTTAGCGTTTGGGGTTTAGTGTTTAGTGTTTATGGTTGTAGGTTTTAGGGTTTAGGTTGTAGGATTAAGGGTTTTGGGTTTTAGGGTTTTGTGTTTTGGTTTAGGGTTAAGGGTTTTAGGGTTAAAGGTTAGGGTTGTAGGTTTAGGGTTTATAGTTTAAGGTTTAGGGTTAGTTTAAGTTTTTAGTGTTTAGGGTTAGGGTTTTATTTTATTTTATTTTAATTTTAAAATTAAGTAAACAGTAGGTTTAGGTTTATTTAGTTTATTTTTTATTTATTTTTTAGTTTATTTTATTTTTTATTTTATTTAGGTTTATTTTTTATTTTTATTTGACATATAATAGGAATAATGGTTAAGTTATGTAGGATTTAGTTTGGCTTATTTGTTGTTGTTTTATTTTTGGTTTATTTTTATTTTATTTAGTTTAGTTTATTTATTTTAGGTTTATTTACTTTAGTTTAGGTTTTTTTTGGTTTATTTTTTGGTTTAGGTTTAGTTTAGGTTTATTTTAGTTTATTTTTTATTTTTATTTTTCTTAGGTTTAGGTTTTATTTTTTTATTTTAGTTTTAGGTTTTTTATTTTAGTTTATTTTTTAGGTTTTATTTTTTAGTTTAGGATTAGGTTTATTTTAATTTAATTTATTTTATTTTATTTATTTTATTTATTTATGTTTAGTTTATTTTAGGTTTAAGTTTAGGTTTTATTTATTTTATTTTAGTTTAGTTTATTTTGGTTTAGGTTTAGGTTTATTTTATTTTATTTATTTTAGGTTTAGGTTTTTTTTATATTTAAGGTTTAGGTTTTTTTATTATTTATTTTTAGGTTTTATTTTTAGATTTATTTTATAGGTTTAGGTTTTTATTTAGTTTTAATTTTAATTTACTTTTGGTTTTAATTTTATTATGTTAGGTTTTTTATTTTAGGGTTTAGGTTTTATAGTTTAGGGTTTAGGTTTTTTTTGGATTTAGGGTTTATTTAGGTTAGTTTAGGTTTAGGGTTTAGGTTAGGTTTAGTTTAGGGTTTAAGGATTTAGGGTTTAGGGATTTTGGGTTTTATGTTTTAGGGTTTTATGGTTTTTTAGGGTTAGGTTTAGGTTTAGGTTTTAGTTTAGGGTTTAGTTTTTTTTTAATAGAGAATAAATTTAGATTTATTTTTTTTTGGTTTTATCAGTTTAGAGGTTTTAGATAGTGATTAGATGAGTTTAGAGGTTAGTTTTTGTTTAGAGTTTAGTAGCAAGTCGGTTAGTGCTTGGTTTATTTTAGGTTGGGATTATAGTGATCTTTAGGGTTTTATTTGTATTTATTTTATTTAGGACCTATTTATTTATCTTTATATATTTAGGTGAGGGTTTGGGTTTATTTATTTTAGTTTAGGGTTTAGTTTATTTTTAGGTAGTTTAGGTTTAGTTTATTTATTTTAGGGTTTAGGATTTAATGTTTAGAGCTTTTTTGGTTTAGGTTTAGTTTAGGTTTAGTGTTTAGGGTTTAGATTTTAGGGTTTATTTATTTAGGGTTTAGGGTTTATTTAGGGTTTAGGGTTTAGAGTTTAGGGTTTTAGGGTTTTTGTTTAGGGTTTAGGTTTAGAGTTTAGGTTTAGGATTTATTTAGAGTATATAGGATTTAGTTTAGTTTATTTAGGTTTATGGTTTATTTATTTATTTATTTTTATTTTTTAGGTTTAGGTTTATTTAGTTTATTTTTTTATTTAGTTTATTTTATTTTTAATTTTATTTAAGTTATTTTATTTTTTTTAGTTTAGTTTATTTATTTTAGGTTTATTTATTTTAGTTTAGTTTTATTTTTATTTTAGGTTTAGGTTAATTTTTTGTTTAATTTTATTTTTAGTTTATTTTGTTTTATGTTTATTTTATTTTATGTTTAGGTTTAGGTTTATTTTATTTTTAGGTTTAGGTTTTAGGTTTTATTTTAGGTTTATTTTAGTGTTATTTTTTTAGATTATGTTTAGGTTTATTATTAGTTTAGTTTAGTGTTAAGGGTTTTGGCTTTAGGCTTTAGGGTTTAGGGTTTGGATTTAGGGTTTAGGGTTTATAGTTTAGGGTTTATAGTTTAAGGTTTAGGATTTAGGGTTTAGAGTATTGAAGGATTTAAGGTTTAGGATTTTTTAAGGTTTAGGGTTTAGGGTTTATAGTTTATTTAATGTTTTAAATTAAGTAAATTCGTAAGTTTGGGTTTATTTAGTTTATTTTTTATTTATTATAGTTTATTTTATTTTTTATTTTTATTTAAGTTCATTTTTATTTTTATTTAGTTTAGTTTATTTATTTTAGTTTTATTTAATTTATTTTAGGTTTTTTATTTTACTTTATTTTTAAGGTTCAAGTTTAGGTTTAGGTTAATTTTTTTGTTTACTTTTATTTTTAGTTTATTTTTTTGGTATAGGTTTTATTTTTTATTTTTATGTTTAGGTTTATGTTAATATTTTATTTTTCTAGGTTTAGGTTTTAGGTTTTTATTTTAGGTTTATTTTTAGGTATTATTATTTTTAGATTATGTTTAAGTTTATTGTTAGTTTAGTTTTATTTTTATTGTTAGATTAGTTTAGTGTTTAGGGTTTACAGTTTAAGGTTTTCGCTTTAGGGTTTAGGGTTTGGATTTAGGGTTTAGGGTTTAGAGTTTAGGGTTTTAGGGTTTGGGGTTGTTTAGGGTTTAGGGTTTAGAGTTTAAGGTTTAAGGTTTAGGGTGTAGAGTATAGGGTGATGGATTTAGGGTTTAGGGTTTTTAGGGTTTATGATTTAGGGTTTGGGGTTTTTTTTATTTTTGTTTTTATTTATTTTTTTAAATTAAGAAAATGAGTAGGTTTAGGTTTATTTAGTTTATTTTTTATTTATTATAGTTTATTTTATTTTTTTATTTTTATTTAAGTTCATTTTATTTTTTATTTAGTTTATTTATTTTAGTTTAGGTTTTTTATTTTACTTTATTTTTAAGGTTTAGGTTTAGGTTTAGGTTAATTTTTTGTTTAGTTTTATTTTAGTTTTTTTTTTTTGGTTTAGGTTTTATTTTTTTATATTAGGTTTTGGTTTAGGTTTTTATTTTATTTTTCTAGGTTTATGTTTTAGGTTTTTATTTTAGGTTTATTTTTAGGTATTATTATTTTTAGATTATGTTTAGGTTTATTATTAGTTTAGTTTATTTTTTTTATTTTTATGTTTAGGTTTATTTTTTATTTTTAGGTTTAGGTTTTGGTTTTAATTTATTTTTTTAGGTTTAGGTTTTAGGTTTTTATTTTAGGTTTATTTTTAGGTCTTTTTTAGTTTAGGTTAGGTTTATTTTTAGTTTATATTATTTTACTTAGTTTATGTTTAGGTGTAGGTTAAGTTTATTTTAGATTAAGGTTTAGCTTTTATTTAGTATAGTGTAGTTTATTTTAGTTTAGGTTTATTTTATTTTGTTTATTTTATTTTCTTTTAGGTTTAGGTTCTTTTTTTACTTTATGGTTTAGGTTTTATTTTGTATTTATTTTTAGGTTTATTTTTTAGGTTTAGGTTTTATTCAATTTTTATTTTATTTTATTTTAGGTTTAATTAATGTTTATTTTAGGTTTAGTTTTTATTTTATTTAGTCTTTTTTATTTTGAGCTTTATTATATTTTTTAGTTTAGTTTAGGTTTTTTTTAATTTATTTTGGTTTAGTTCATATTTTTTATTTTATTTTATTTTTAGGTTTAAGTTTAGTTTTAGGTTTAGGTTTAGGTTTTAGTTTAGGTGTTTATTTTATTTACATTTTCTTATTGTATTTAGGTTTAGGTTTTTTTATTTATTTATTTTTAGGTTTTATTTAGTTTAGGTTTATGTTTTTAGGTTTTAGGGTTTATGGTTTAGGGTTTAGTGTTTGGGTTTGAGGGTTT